>NW_006498085.1:1511652-1544608 GCF_000471905.2 Amborella trichopoda | reverse complement strand
AAAGATATATATATATATATATATATAGCTTTAAGGGAACATATCTCCATAAACTCCATTTTCAACTTTATTTTTCCATTGACCTAAAGTTGCAAAACCTATCTTACTACATAGAAGTCACACTATTATATTTCCTGACTCCTTGATCATATTTTATTCATTTTTTATTAATTTTTTTATCCCAAACAAACCTAAAAAAGACTTGATTTCTAAACCCCTCTCTCTCTTAACGTGATCCCTTTCTCTTTCTCCCATCAACCTCCCAAACCCCTCTCTCTCTCTATCTCCCCCCTCACCTGCTCGCTATAAACCATTTTTGGCCGGCCACCATTTGGCCGAAATCTTGACCGAAATTTGCAAGGAGAACCCATAAATTTCAATCTTTTTGGCTGGCAACCATTTTGGCCGGAATCTTGACCAGGATTTGCAAGGAGAACCCACAAATTTCAATATTTTTGGACAACCACCATTTTGGCAGAAATCTTGATCGGAATTTACAGGGAGAACCCACAAATTTTTGGTTTAGGGTTTCACAGACTGAATCTTTTTGGCCGGCCACCATTTTGGCCAGAATCTTGATCGGGATTTACAGGGAGAACCCACAAATTTCCGATTTAGGGTTTCATAGACTGAATCTTTTTGGCCAGCCACCATTTGGCAGGAATTTTGATCGGGATTTGAAGGGAGCCATGCGACTAGCTCATGGATCGCCAGCCTCACCTTCCCTTACCGCTAATGAGGAAGCTGCTGTAGGCCGGTAGTGAGGAATAGCTTGCATTGTCGGTGGGTGGTTCTGTTCGAGTCCCCAGAAATGGCCCTGCTCATGAAGAAGCAGTTCGGCGCCATCCCACTTTCTTTCCAGTAGGGATAGTGGAGTTTTGTTGAATATTATATACCCATCTCGATCCATTCCAGCTTCAGTACCCCGTGGATCCGAAAAAGCCTCTCTGGCTAATAAAGCGGGTATGTCTTATCTCCCAGCGTACCCTCTCCCCCAAACCATTATCCGACCTTGCCTTTATGAAAGATTCGATGCCAGCAGCTACTGCCACAAGTAAACGACTAGTCCCCAACTGCGACACACTCTAATGGAGTCAACCAGTGAGGGGGGTCATCACCATTTTCTGTGAAGTCCCTGTATCTTTCCAAATAATCTTGAAAATTCAGAGGCCTCATCACTTCATCCTCCAAAACTAGCGAAGATCTAGCATCACCTTCCGCCAATACCTTCTTCACCTCAGGCCTATCAGTACCATGAACCACGGAAGCTTCTTTTAAAGATGAAGGCGAGGTTCTTGTTATTGCTATAGCTGAGGATGAGAGGTTGAATCCCTTCATCTGAGATCTCAATCCATGAAACAATTGATTTTCCACAGTGTTGGTCCTCGAAGAAACAACAGAGCAACCTGCAACAACCACCATTACCGATTGGGTTTTTAGCCTACCTAGAGAGAGGTTTTTGATGAAGATTGTCGCCACAATGCAAGGTTTCCGGCCACAACACAAGGTTTCCGGTGAGCTCCTGGACAATCTAGAGAGAGAAACACATGAGGAAATAGTGTGAAACACGTGAGAAGAAAGAGAGTTAAAAAAATATGTCTTTTTTAATTTGTTTGGGTTAAAAGTTGAGATAAAAATAGATAAATTATTTGAGAGGTTAGAAGATAGGGTTTGAAAATTTGGGTTCAAGAAGAAATGCAAGTTGAAAATGGGGTCCATGAGATATTTTCCCTAGCTTTAAATGGTTCATCACTCTTGAGTAATTTGATAAATTTTCTTTCAATTTTTTTGGCCCGATTTTCACACCTATGAATTAGTTAAATGTGACTAGATTGGGAATCTCAATCAATTCACGTAGTGACTGTTCTAGCCACCAATCCAAATTTCGGCATAAGTATATATATTCGAATTTCGGCATGAGTATATACAAATTTCGAGACTTGCTCTAGCGGGATATGAAATATACTTGAGGGGTTTTGCCAGTGAAATCAACCTCTTTACAAAGATGGCGTTAAAGCAAGGGGAGAGGAGGTTAGCCTCTGAGTCACTTCAGCAACGTCTTCTAACAAGAAATACTCTTGAATTATCAAGTTTGCCTTTTACTTGAAGGCCCATGCATCTCCTTCTTCGAAAAAACCCATTTGGTCGAGGAAAGAGATTTGAGCAAAGATGCAAAGAGCCACCCAAAATATTTGGTCGAGGAGAGATCCTTGAGCAAAGATGCAAAGAGCCACCCCTCTGAGGCTGCCTTGTAAATAAGTAATTGAAGCATGTTCGGATATCAAAGTAATAAGTCGTCTACCATATCGATAAGCCGCTCCAACCCTTTCAAAACTTGACTAGAATTAGCAATTTCATGATGGAAAAATGGCATTTTAAGGTCTTTAATGCATCTACAACCTTACCACCACTTGCTATGTACTCAACAAGAAGATCGATTATTTTGGACTTAGCATCCTCTACTGTTCCTGTTTTTGCTTCCTCCCCACCTCCTTTCAATAACTTCAGCATGAAGAGGGGCCGATAAGTAGTTCTTCTCGGCTCTCTTTATCACTTGAATTCCTTTCGAGTCTTCCGGGAGAATGGTAACTTGTTTGTTCATGAAGGCAGGAGGGAGAATATCATCAACAACCGATCCAGCAATGAAGAGAGTGAGGATATCTATAGCATCAGGTATGTCTATTGATAAGTGATCAGTGGCTTCCACTAGTTTTCCAAAGCCTCGATAAACTTGGGGTGCTTCATTAACATCGGCATTGAGAGAGGATAAGAGGAGAGCTGCCATTTCCTTCTCTCTATTGTGTCTATCCATAGCCATCGAGACAAGCTTCTTGAGAAAATAGTAGCGATAGCATGGAAGGCCGAGGTCTCTTAATTCATTGGCTGATGAGGAAATATCATCAGTGAGGAAGTATTGGTCAATAATCAGTCTGGTTTTTGCTCTGAACTAGGGGAATGTTTTTTAATCCCATTGGGTTGGCTATTTTTCTGAAATAAAAAAGGAAAGGTTTTATTGAAGTGAAGAAGTTTAAACAAATTGAACTGACATAAACCTGCTTTTACCATGCTACATTGTCTTGCAATAGACAAATCAACAGGATAGGAGCTTAGAAGTTAAAAATGTCTACCAACTACTATGCCTATCATACACGAATTAATGCAGTAGCAAATGAGAGGTATGAATGCTTTCGTGACTACCTCACTGCTATCATAGTTTGGATCATTTCGATCGAGGACATGATCATCATCAATCTCCAATAAACCTCCCCATATGCCTCTACCACCTGAGCCACCTGTAAGCAAAATATGTCATTGCACTTAATACCATGTGTCTACTAATCAAATCCTATCTTTTATTTGGAAAATTATCAAAATAACTATGAGATACAAACTATTTATGTTTTGCTCATATGTTTTGATTTAATTTCAAAATACACATGCAAACTATTTATATTTTGTGCATATATTTTGATTTAATTTCAAAATACACATCAAAAGCCAGACATGGAATAGTTGCAAAAGGTTAAACTACTAAATAGTTAATCTCTTATGGGAGTTTTGATAAATTTCCCATAAATCTTTACAAGGAAGGTGAACAAAAAATAATATTGAAAGTTTTTTTAATAATCTTAACCTTAAATTGAGTGAAAGGAAGAGTACAAAAACCTAGAGAGACCACAGAGTTGGGTGCTCTAGGGAAAGAGAACCAAAAAAGAAGACCAAAATCCTTCTAGAAGAAGGTTACAGTGTGCAAACAGTAACTAATAAAAGAAAGTACTCCAAAATTCCCAGCTAGGGAAAATGTAGATTGCTAAAATTTCTCTCGTAAAGCCGCTTCTTTAGCTAGGTCGTCTGCTTCCTTGTTGCCCTCGCTCCAGGTATGTTTCCATGAGACGTCCATATCCTTGCACAGGTAATGAATGTGCTCAAAGATGTGCGTTTGATCCAGGGTGAAGGTAAAGAGGGTATTCTTTGGGCCCACATAATAGTATTATGTGAGTCGCCCTCTATCACAATTGGGTCTGGGCTGAGAGTTTGAAGTGGCTTTAGTCCTTCCAAGAGGACGTGGCCCTCGGCTTTGAAGTGGCTTTAGTCCTTCCAAGAGGGCATGGCCCTCGGCTACCACCGAATTGGTGTGGCCAATGTAATTGGAAGACGAAGCGACTGTATTGCCTAAATAGTCTCTTACTATGACTCCCACTCCCGTAGGATCTGGATCCCCGAGGGAGCATCTATCGAAGTTCAGTTTTAAATAACTTGTCACAAGATGCACCATTTTTTGAACTTGGAATGTTTTTCTTCATGCTTGTACATCTCACAATATGAATCACAGAGTTCTCCAATACCGAAACACTCTTCTATAGGATTTTTGATGTCCACCTTACTTTAATAATATCAAGTCAATTCTATATAAATTTTTTTGTTTCATCTTTTTTAGCATACTTATTAAGACATCACCGAGTTGGTGGTCTAACTAGTTGGACCTTCAACTACTATCTTGACCAATCAGGTCCAAGGTAGAAACTAGATTTGGTAAAGAAACTACTCCAAATAAATATTTGATCAAGAAACTGCTCTAAATACATATTTGAACGGTTTTTGGTAAATTGAAATGGCTAGTTTT
This sequence comes from Amborella trichopoda, assembly GCF_000471905.2. The sequence continues at coordinate 1,539,984 of NW_006498085.1, read as the reverse complement.
AATCGATTCAACCAACTAAATAAGACATTTTTTCTTTAATATAATTTTGGAAAAATTACATACGGACCACATTGATTTCTTTTTTTCAACTTACCACGGTTGAGTAAATCGAATTAGGTTTTTTTTTTTTTTGGAAAAAGATTATATAAGGTTGCAACTTTAAAATGTAGAATTATAGATGCAACTTAAAAATCCATTTGAAAAGGTTGTTTTAATATGGAAAAACCATGTAATTGATCATATCGACAACAAAATGTATGAATATGAAAAAAGAAAAAGATTTGAAGTCTTAGAAATAGTGCATTTTGTAGCATATTATCTATACCGTCTATTTTCAAGATTTTCATATGTTTATAGAACTATTTGATTTTAACCATTTTTAAAATTTAAAATTTTATAATTAGATATGAAAATAGATTTTGAAATAATACTAAGTCTGTAAAATTTAGAGGTGCGCCTTAATTGGATTGTTTAAGGTTGCAACATTATAGAAACCACACCTGTTTTTTCGCCTTCAAAAGATCATAACCTCACTTTTTGTTACTTCGTAATCTCTGCTACTCCTCATTCCTTAAGAGAAAAACCCTAGAATTGATGCAGTTAGCCCAAGCTAAGCCCATAGCAGGGGAAACACCCTAGAAAGCTAAGCCAGAGCAGGGAAACACCCTACAGCTGACGCAGTTAGCCCAAGCTAAGCACAGAGCAGGGGAAACCTTTTTCCCTCTAATTTCGACGCAAAAGCCTTGACGTTAAAGCCTTGAGGTTTGAAGCGATCTTGAAGAAGAGAGAAAAACTTCGAGGTAGATCAGCTATGTTGTTGTCGAACTCAGACCTAAAAAGGACAGCAACGGAGTCCAATACCACCACCAGCTTCACAGGCCTTAACAGAGACTGAGAAATTAGGGTTTTGACTAGATCCAGAAAGAAGGTACGAATTTCTCAAAAATCATCCTATTCTTCTTCATAAATTTGAGTTTTGATCTGAATAGCTGTATATTCTATTGGGTCAGTTGTTGGTCTCTTCTCTTTCTATCGAAAGTATTCTGGTTTTCAAGTTTTCCTTCAAAACCCCTTATCGAAAGTATTCTAGTTTCCAAGTTTTCTTTCAAAACCCCCTATTAGGGAGGATTAGTATTCCACTTACTCATGCTTCATCTTTCAGTATTCTAGTGATTAGTATTCTAGTTTTCAAAACCTGTTTCTTATCAGGGAGGATTAGTTTTCAAGTTTTCAGTACGAAACCTGGGTGTGTTTGATAATAAGAAGTGTTCTCTATTAGGGTGTGTTTGATAATAGGAAGTTTTCTCTATTAAGGCGTGTTTGATAATAGGAAGTGTTCTTTATTAGGGCGTGTTTGATAATAGGAAGTGGCTTCTGGTTAGAAACCTGCTCGCTACGTGTTTGATAATATAAAATGGCTTCTGGAAGGTGAGAACTTCTCAACTTTCAGTTCAATAAAAATTGAGAAGTCCAAATAAAAACTTTAGTTTACTGTTGATCTTCCTACGCCCTTTTGTAAAAAAAAAGTTGGAAACTAAAATAGGAAGTCCGTAACTTCCTCCCCTTCGATAACCCTAGCCTCTTTTCTCTTCGTCGCCGCTGAGCTGAGCAGCCCTCTCTTCGCAGCTTCCCATCTTCACCGCTGAGAAACCCAGCGATACAAAGTAACGCTTCCCCCCATTAAATGCCCACGCTCCTCTCTCTTTAAAATCTCTCTTTCTCTCTCATGCCCCCATTAACCCATTAAATGCGCTTGCTCCTTTCTCTCTAAAATCTCTCTTTCTCTCTCATGGTTTCCATTTGCTCACACCGCTTGTGCCAGAAGAAGCTTGCTCCAGTGACTTAGATTTTTTTTTTATGTTTCCTCTGTTAAGATCAGTGGAAGAACTCTCTCGCTTTCTCTTTTTTTGCTGGTTCTGTTTTTGGTTTTTGTTTTTTGTTTTATCCCTCTGCCTTACTTTTTGCCCTAGAAATTCTGGTTTCTCAATTGTGTTTTTTTGATGGATTTCAGCACTTTCCATGCACGTTCTGCAGTATAGAGTGCTGACCTGGAATTTTGTCTTTGGCATTTTAGGGCTCTTTAGGTTTTATGCCCTTTGGTGGCAAGGTGATTGCTTTCCTGCTTTGGTAATTTCTTATTTTTATGTGAGTTGATCATCTTGCTTCTCATGTTGCTTTGAAATTTTTGGTTATAGTTCATTGCATGTTTTTGAACTAATTTGATTGTTTCACTGTGTAATTTTCCTTGCCAGGCCTCATTTTCTTCCAATACTTGGATTTTTTGTTTGTTTTGTTGCTAAAAAATGGGTGAGAAAATACCTTCATGGAAGGAGAACCTAGCTCCTTTCAATTTTTGTTCTTAATTTTGATGAAACTGCTCATTTAAAGAAGAAAAGGGTTTTTTTATGTTTGGATTCCTTCTGTGTATCTTTATACTAAATCATTTCAGGGTTTATTTACTGAAATTTAAGTTCAATTGTCATTTAAACAGATGTTCTGTACACAAGAAAGTCAGAAATGCGATTTCTTCAACTATGATATGGCCCGATTGATTCAGGGGAATTTGTTCCAAAACATGGCTACTATATGACGGTTTTGGCCTGCCTATAACTAAAACAAAGCAAAACAATTGATATCCATTTTAAAGCTTATTTAGACTAATCACATTCACATCTATCAAGTTCCATGACATTGGAATTGAATTTTTTTCAGTGGAATCTAGTCTGTGAAAAGCTCATTTTCAGAGAAGAAAGGCTATAGTCATCGCATGCATCTCGGGGGCCAAAAATTGATGCCCTGAAGCCTTTTTCTTGATCACCTAACTTTTTTGTTTTGATGCATATAGGTCACTTAAACCATCTAATTTGTGATATCTTTTTGGATTTTAGATTTTCTGAGGTTATTTACCTACATTTTATAGTTCATAGGGTTTGATAGTAAATTTATTATATTATTGTTCCATTACATTCTTGCATCTGGTGTTTTTTTTTTTCCATTAATTTCTTTTAATGTTAAACCTATTTATTGTTGTCTGCAGCTTACAATATAAGTCATTATGTATATGTAACAGTATGATCTTCGATTTGGAGCCCATGTATATGTAACAGTATGAACTTCGATTTCAAATTTGGAGCCCATGTATATGTATATGTAACAGTATGATCTTCGATTCTTTCTCCATTTTCTTGAGATGGTTTGTACCCTCTTCATGTTGGAAGAATGGTACTTGTGGTTGAATTCTGCAATGGGGTGTTGGCTCTTATATTGTTCATTTGTATGCTGATTTTTGTGCAATTGCACGCATGATGAACTGGTCAATTGCATTGCTTTCACTTTTGCACATTCACTTACCATTTTGCATATCTAATAATTATATTATCGCTATTTTGTGTACAATTTCAGGCCAAACTTATAGAAGTGGCACAAGAACTGGGCAGAGGAATTCATATATTCACAAACTTACAAACTTGGCCTCTAAACCATACCGTGGTTTCTATACCATTTCTTTTGGCTTGGCTTCTATACCATTTGTTTTGGTAAGGACTGTACCCTGGCTTCTATACCATTTCTTTTGGTAAGGACTATAGGCCGGTTTGGAAACCAATATTCATTTTTATCGCGGTGGACATATGAAAAAACCATTCCTTTTGGTAAGGACATTTCTTTTGGTAAGGACAATAGTCCGGTTTGGAAACCAATAGGAATTTTTATCGTGGTGGACATATGAAAAATGTAACTCTCCCCAATGGGATGAAAACCAGTCTTTCTCTAATCCATCTAATCCAATACAGTTCTTCTTTAACTTCTCAGGAGGTTATCCAACACAGAAACCAGGAACTTCTTAACTTCCTAAGTTATCAAACACAGAAACCAGGAACTTTTTTAACTTTTTTAACTTCCCGACTAGGAACTTTTTAACTTCCCCGGGAGGTTATCAAACACAGAAACTAGGAACTTCTTAAGTTCATAGTTCTTCAGGAACTTCTAATTTTACAGTTTATGAAGTTGCTTCCAGTTATCAAATAGGCCTTAAAGTTTGGAAATTAAGGTTCTTTTAGTAGAGAAAGATGCAAAATGGAAAAAAACAAATTTGCAATTTTTTTCTCGAGGTTTTATTTTACAGAGTGTTTTCTCTAACACTAAATTAGGGTTTGGGTGTTTGTCGTAGAGGATATTTGCACTACTCTAAATTAGGGTTTGGGTGTTTGTTACAGGATATTTAGGATATTTTTTCCTACTGCCCTTTTCTTCAACAATGTCTTTACTCCAAGTGATCACGAAGGCAGCAGAAGACCACCCCAAAATACTAAATACTTCATCAGAATACCCCATAACTCTAAATTCTAGTGAAATATTCCAAAACCTTAAGCCTGAAAATCCAGATTCAGATGATGAACCTATGGTGAGAAAGGTAACAGGTTGGTCAATCAATGATCATAATTCTGAGATCATGAGTGCTGAAAAAAAATTCACGAAGCAGCAAAAGCGCAATCTGAAAAGCCTTCTATTCGACATAAAGATGTTCACCAAGTCATTAGACCGTTTTCTCACGAAAATCACGAAAATCTGTTGTAAGGTCAGTGATATTCAACCAGGAGATGAGAAAACTCTTATAATGCTGAGGAATGCATGCCCTTTTCTTAGCTCACAAGTGAAAGCCTTAATCTCAGAATGTTGTGTTCGATTAGAACATTGGGAATTGATGGAAGCTATTATTTTTCTAGGGTTTATTAGAGGTATATCTCATTACAATTTGGTTCGAAAGCTCGTTGATGCCGAGAGAGGTGACCTCCTTTGCCAAATTATCAGGCACACACCAGACTTGGGGCATTCGGAGATTGCCATGATCTTGAACTACTTTTTATCCCCCAAAAATGACCATGATTTGAGCATCAACAGTGTTAGAAAGAATTGGGAAAACCAGGCCCTCTGGGCCATTGATAAAGCAGCCCAATCACTTCCCCATAAAACCTCTGATTTTTATCTCAAAATCCACAATGCCAATTCAGTTCAAGACCATAAAACCTCTGATTCTTTTCTCAAAACCCACAATACCAATTCAGTTCAAGACGATGCAGCTTTACTTCTTGCCATGGCCTATGACGGGTTCTCTGCATTTGAAACTTGCCTTCATTTTCTCTTTTCCCCTTCTCTCGACGGCCTTGTTCTATCGTATGCTATATCAAAACTGCAATCTGTGCAGTTATACAGATTGATAAGGTACACTCGCAAATGGGTAAAAAAATATTCGAGATTTCCAGGTCTTGTGCCATGGTCTCCAGAATCTGGTTCAGAGTTCGAAGCTTGCAAATGGGTTCCTTCCCTTGAATCAATTATTAAGGTTTTGGGGGTGGTTTTGGATGAGCATTACTCATATTTGGTTTTGGATACGGTGTTTCATGAAGAATTGAGATCGATACAGGAGACGGTAATGCCTTTAGTATCTGAAGGCAATGTGTCATGCTCAGTCTCGAATTTGCTGGAGAGTTTGAGGTGCGAATCATGATGAATTAAGGTTCTAACCCAAGATAGAGAAAGTGATTTTGTATTGAGGTTTTGGGTTTGGATTCTGTTTTGATCATACTCACTCGCTCTATAAAATTCTGAGCAGGTAAGCTTTTAGACGCCGCTCTGTAATTTTATCTCTCTCTTTCTGATGATTGAGTAGATTTTTAAATGTGATACATGAGGATGAAGAGAAACTTGTTAGCCTTATTTGCAGTGGATATTAGCCAAGTCTGTTAGCCTAACTGGGGTGATATTTTACCCTGTGGGCCTCTCTCTTATTTGCCTGATAAGATTTTTTAATTGATGAGGTTGGGCCTCTCTCTTATTGGCCTGATAAGATTTTTTAATTGATGAGGTTCTCTCTCTTTCCAATGTAGCTACTACCCATCGATTTCTTCTCTCACAGTCTCTAATGTAGCTTACCCCATCTCTCTCTCTCCCTCTCCAACTTGCAAAAATGATAGTCTAATATTACTCGCAAAATCGAGCTAATCTTTTTCAGATGTATTATTTTACGTTCTATTGTCTTTTGTTTCTCCTTTAGTTTTCTTGATTGTAATGAGTTATCTTGTTCCATTTGTCAAAATAGCATAATCAATCTGGTCTTGTTCTCTTTTCATTATCTTTGAGTGTTTTAAATTTGGTGAGTTTGGTTTTGAATTCCAAGTATTTTTGGTGACAGAACAAACATTATACCGGTTACTTTATATCTCAGGAAATTAGTGGCTTTACTTTCAGTTATTAATATGGCATGTTTACCTAGATCCTGTTTGCTTGATAAAGAACAATGGCCTACTCGAGATGCTTCTTGATTTGGATGTTATAGCTTTTGTGGAGCTAAATTTTTATTTATTGTTGTGTATAATGGACGACACTAACGAATTTACCATATTTCTGGGAAATGATGATCAATGTGAATGATTGAATGGTCTTTTCTTTATTCAGTGATTCTACACTTTCTGTTTAATTCTTTTAATTTTGGTGTAGTTTTGGATTTAAAACTTGGACTATAGTTCTTACCCTTTATGCCTGAACCACTCAGCCAAGAGGCCATCCAAAAGGAATGTTTTATTTGTGTGAAGGTCTTATGATTAGTTTTCTTCAGAAAGCAGCGACACACAGCAATCTTCTCTTCACTCATAGGAATATTTTAGGGGTTCTTCATTCCAAACGGTTTTATATAATCTGCTCTATTGATACAGCAATCTTCTCTTCATTCATAAGCATATTTTAGGGGTTCTTCATTCCAAATGGTTTTCTATAATCTGCCCCATTGATCATGTTGCTCTCTAAGCGTGACTGGATGGAAGCTTATCCTGGGTTGTGTTAAGCGTAAAGCGAGATTCCGTAAGGAGCACACTTGAATTATTTAGCAGACTGTATGATAGCAGTTCTCGCTTCGGTCAGGGAGAGGATTCAATCCAACCACTGGTTCCCCTACGGCTACCTTGTAACAACTTCACCCGTCTCTCCCCGAGAGGTATACCCCACCCTCACCGAGTACATAAGGATCGCAGGCTCTACTTTTGACCCTTTGCCTTACGATTCATTTGCTGACGGTTTGTTGTTTTGTGGCTGTTGACAAAATTCTACCTATTCCTAATGTAAAATACAGGGTTTAAAAAATGGTGATCCGGATCATAACTGGCCAATCCTAATCGGGAACCGGAGGGGCCAATCCATTTCTTGTTGAATATTAGGAACCAGCCGGTTCCCTCTACCCCACTTTTATTTTTAAAATTTTTCAATTTTTTTAATTATTATTGGCCGGTTCACTTAGGCGGATTATTGTTCCACCGAATTGGACCAGTTTTCAAGATGGGTGATCCGGGTCATTGATCTGAACGTTTAAACCTTGGTAAAATCAAAATCTATTTTGTTAATGTGCGTGGGAATCTGAATCTTTCACCCACTTGATGTCGTATGCTATGTTGTTCATATGCTTACATGAAATTCATGGCTTATTATTTCTCAAACTTATGTTCTTTTGCCTTGTAACTTTGTATTGTTTTTCATGAATCCCTGATTTCCTGACTCGGCCTTGTTTTGCGTATTTTGGCCTCAAAAAACAGTATCATGCATATTCTAATGCTTCTTTTCTTTCTATTTACTTTCATGAGCAATGATGGAACATGATCAATCCAAACCTCTTCATGGTGAGGTTTCCATGCTATAGGCTTTAACCATGCTCATTGGCTATTTGGCATCGTAAGGCAACCCAAAGCCTTTTATTTTATCTAAAATATTCTTGCCTTGCCATTAGAAGCTTATGTTGTTGCCTTGAGATATTGAAGACTTTAGTACTTTACTCTAAAAAAAAAAAAAGTGTCTTCTAGGATTTTCATTTTTTACTGCCATTAGTATTTCGACTTCTTGCAACCATGAGCATTCTCTATTTTAGTGAATCTGGTTGTTTGATCTCCTTGGCTAGGGTTGACAATTTACCTGAATCCTTGGATTTCATACCCTATTTGGATCTGGGTATAGATCCAAGATTTATGTGGTTTAGAATGCATATCACTATATGAATTTTAATTTTTTTAAAAAAAATTTGATTACAATGAAATTTTGGGTGTATATACCTATCACTTTTGCACATCATATAAAAATTAAAAAAATTATTTTCAATATTTTAAAATGATCAAATTATCCCTGTCATTTTTCAAAGATATTTTGGCCATTTTATATTTTGAAAAATAATTTTTATATATTTTTTAATTGTGCACCTTATTTTTTAGTATACAAGTTTAAAATTTCATTATGATCCGATATTTAGAAAAGATATAAAAATTCATATAGTGCTATGTATTTTGAACTATGATAAAAATTGATGGTTTTCATTCTACCTATATTACTATTCATTATTGCTGCTCAGTAAGATTTACTATATATTTTGTTTCCACACAGGGATATGTTAGAAGCTATTTTACTAGCTAGACTAGCACCAGTTCCTTCCCGTTGTTGCTAACGAAGTACGTTTGACCTCACTCTGTTCGTTCACTGTACACCGTGAACTCTTAAGGAAAGAAAAAAGATGAATATATATATATCTAAAAGCAATGATCTAATGCAACGATTGTAATGTAAGGACATTTCTAGAAAGCCATGTTTGTGGTATTTCTATGATTCCAAATTTTACATACACACTCTCTTCATTTCAATAATCAATCCTCAAAAAACAAAAAGTTCATTTTGGACTTTCGATATGGTCAAAATGAGTCCCCTTCAAAAACGTATCTAGACCATTCATTTTGTGAATTTCAATATCTTAAATTTTATAAATTCAAAATCATTTTTTTTTTGTTCAACATTGTTTATCAAATGATAATAAAGTACTTTCTAGGTTATGATTTCAATTATTATTTTTTGCAATTGTTTATTAGAATGAAAAGAGTGTGTATTTCAAAATTTGGATCAAACAAATGATTCTAAGATGGTTTTTTTTAAGGTTGCTGCTGTCATATTACTAAACAATGGTTACATGAAATCATTAATGAATGCTTTATGCCATGGAACGCAAATGTAAAGGTTGATGCTATCATGTTACTAAACAATGGTTGCATAGGTTGATGCTATCACATTACTAAACAATGGTTACATGAAATCATTACTCTAACATGAATGCTTTATCCCATGGGGACGCAAATGTAGAAATACGTCCCCCAAAATGCAAGGAACAATTTGTTGCATGAACCCAATGCTTTGATTTGTGATTGGAAATCACACATGCATGAGTAGATGCTTTTATTGTGATTGGGTCTCCTTCATATTAACATGCTTATGCTTGCTTAACCGTATTTCGTTTGCTATTTTCATTTTTTAAATAACCATTTGCTATTTTCCTAATGCTACCTTCTACTTGGATTATTTTCTTCCAACTTGACATTGGGGTAGGCTGATTATAGGAGATTTATGAGAAGGTATTGATTTGTGTTTAATTGCAAATAATATAATTTGATAAGAATTATATTATGGATATATTACTATTTTTTTTCCATTTATTTTTCTTTCTTATTTTCTTTTTACTTTTAGCTTCTTCTTTTTTCTTTTACCTTTTTTTTATTTAGTAGTGAATTATCTAATTTTTGAACTTTTAATTTTTTTGTGTTTTGGCTGAGGCAGTATATGGTAGAACTATCACTAGACCTTCCAAGATCTAGTCTAAGTAAAAGGTGGAACTATCACTTTTGATGATGATACGTATGTCGAATCATCATGATACCCTTCAATACAATAAACCAGACCTTAATTAGTTAGAGGAGTGAAATTTCGATACCCTTTAATACAATAAACCAAACCTTAATTAGTTAAGAGGAGTGAAATTTCCTAAAAAAGATAGGAAATTATAAATAAAATAAAATAAAAAAACAGAAAAAAGGGGAATGTATCATACAAGGTTCTATTAAAAGAATTAAAAGTAATTGAGAGGAGGTAAAAGATAAGCAACTTAATACTATTTTTAGAACTCTTTTTAAACTAATTAGGGATGGTAAAATTAGATCATAGGTAATTTAATGCTAATTACTCATTGAGAGGAGGGTAAAAAATCACATGCAATGCAACTTAATACTATTTTTAGAACTCTTTTTAAGCAATGGTAAAATCAGATCATACGTAACTTAATGCTAATTACTCATAAATCATATATATCTTATTGGTAGTTTGATGCTAGTTACTCATAAATCATATTTCTTATTGGTAGTTTATAGTGGTGTTTTGAAGTATGATGTTCAATGTTATTTCCTATTGGTTTGTAGTTGTGTTTAGAATTATATGCTCAATGTTGTTGAAAGTGATTAGTGCTACATTGGATCAGGGTGATTAGTGCTACATTGGATAAATGAGTTTCACAATTTTTTTTTATGCATTGCATTTTCTCTGACCATATGCAAGATAAAAGGAGTTAAGTTAGTTTTAAAAAAAAGAGATCACAGGAAAAAAAAAAGAAAAAAAAAGAGAACACGTAGAATTTTAAAAAAAAATTGAAAAATAAGAAATAGGTATTAAAAGTAAGTTCAGACCTAAATTCACCTTTAAAAAGTTAAAATAAAGTTAAAAAAAGAGAGTAGAGAAACATGGATTTAAGAAAATCCCAATTTATATTATGGGATATTTTAAAAAGAATTCAAGAAAAAAATATAAAATGTGATTATGGGAAAAAAAAAAAAACACACATCAATCTTTGCCAATACATCCGAATCAAGTGAAAATTTTTTATAAAACATATTTTTATTTTTACCATTCTTTTATTTTTTGATTTTGTTTTTAAAATGTCTCGAGTTGTACACACGACACAGGCTACCCAGCCGAGCCAGCCTCGGTACAGTAATTTTCCCTATTTATTGTCGAATGTTACAGGAATATTGTTTTCTCAAGTCTCATTAGATTGGCTATGCATTTTCGATCTCTCTTTGACGAAGGGAGGACGAGAATGAAGAGAGAGAAGAGAGGGTTCATAAGGAGAGGAAAGGGCGGGAAACGGTATTTATTGGGATAAAAATAAGATCATAAGAGGTAGTGGTGGCAATAGACCTGAACCCGACTTGGGACCCGAGGGGTAGACCCGGTCTGAGTCGAGGCATGGGTCTAAAAATTGGACCCAACCGTAGTGGTGGCAATAGACTTGAACCTGACTTGGGACTCGAGACCCGGTCTGAGTTTGACCTAACGGGTTGGGTCCATATCGAAATCTTGGATCCGAACACTATTTAGGTATGGGTCCAAGTCAAGTCCGATCGGATTCGGGTCCAAGTCCAGTAATATTTTTTGGATCTCATATATTTAAATATAGTTAAATATATGGATATCTTATTTTTTGGATTGGGTCTGGGTCCGGGTCCAGGTCCCATATCATTTTTCGGGTTCGGGTCCGAGTCTGGCTGGACCCACACCTGACTCAACCCATTGCCACCCCTAAAGAGGGATTTGAAGACGGGGTGGAATGAAATATATTTTTAGAGAGATAAAAATGTTAATGGAAAAGAAAATTTTTTAGGAGAGGGTGTCATTTTAGTGTTTTTTTGGGTCAAAAATTCATGGTAAAATGAGTACAGTGTACTGTAAGATAGAAAAGATGGAGACCTTTAATATTTTCAATCATTGGGTCTCTAGAGATATATAAGTAAAAAAGAAAGGATAATGAGATATTTTCCCCAGTTTTTTCTACCATAAGTATAGAAACTCATCTTCATTTAACTATCCAAAAAATTGTTCGAATTTTATGCGGTTCACCTTTTTAGATCATTTTTTTAAAAATAAAAATAAAAATAGTATCCATACGATAATTCCCTTTTATTTTATTGGATTTTAGAATTAGAGGGGTGTTGGTTCTGAATTGTAAATAAGATAAGTTTGAGTATATCATATTTTCATATCTGTTCATAAGTAATCCGAAGAGATATGGAGACTTTTGGCATCACTGAGAATATAATATTTAATAGAGCAAAATGACTAATTAGGATTTATGTAGCCGACCTCAAATATTATGATGATATATCATCTTTACATATGTAAAAGTGAAGACGTCTTAAATTTGTTCTAAATTTTTATTTTGAAAAAAAAAAGCTTTAGAAATGCATCGAACCTATATTTTGAACAAACAGCTCAAACGTGCATTGCATGTTTTAACCCATGTATTTTCTTTCATGGTCATACTTCTCTTTTTTTTTTTTTTTGGGTAAATCAGGGGATTACAATTTATTTTTGGTAGATCAATGGGGGATTAAATGCCCCTATCCATTTTTTGAAATAGTTAGATTTTTTAATACATTAGTGAGATTTTTTTGGGTAGATCAATGGGGATTACATGTTTTTTTGGGTAGACCAATGGGCTTACAAGCCCTATCTGTTTTTGGAAATAGTCAAATTTTTTAATGCATCAGTGAGAAAAGAAGCAATGACCTTCAAGTAGGGCACGATGGTACCATGACCACAATCCTGGCCCCATTCTCATGATCATACATTGTTATATTCTTTACTATCAATCATCCTAACAGGCTGTACACATTAAATATTTGGAACCAACCAAAAAAAATGTATTTGGCAAGTTTTTATGGTTTATGAATAAATTCTTAAGTAGATAGTAATTCTTAATGGAAAGTGTGCAATAAGATGATTTGCAGTCGGTACAAAAAGTTCACAATCGCTTGCCAATTACCATGGGGTGTGCCATTTACCATGCTTAAAGTGCTAGAAATTTTATTTAGACTTTCTGTATGAAAATGCATACTCTGAGCCGCCTAATACACTAAAAAAACTTGTTATTCCACTAAATTTAGATACCCTTAGCCGTCTAATACTCAAAAAATTTGTTATTCCACTTATCATTTAGATATTATTTGGGAAACAGTATTTAAATACAACTGACAACTTAGGATTTCAATATGTTGCTACTGCTTTGGTTGGGCTTTACTCAAGCATATGAGCTACATTTATTTGCATTTGAGTTGCATACATCTGGATCAAGTTTAATAGAATTTATTTTTTGTCAAAGAAAAAGTATTCTTTTTGCATGGATTATATAATGGTGTGGTTTGCATATGGTTGCAACCTTAAATAATCAAATTAAGGTGCACACCCATATTTTGTCATGAGATGCAATTTTGTGTTGAATGCTATGAAAATCTATTTTTATTATTGATTATAAAATTTTAAACTCCATAAGTTTCAAATCAAGCATATTTATAAATATATATCAATCTTGAAAATAGAAATCAAATAATGTGTTGCAAGTTGCAATATTTTTTAGACTCAAGATTTGTTTTTTTTTCATATTCCTACATCTCGATGTCGAGATAATCAATTAGAAGGTTTTCCAACTTCAAAACAGCCTTTTACGATAGATTTTTTAGGTGCATGTTAATGTTGATTTTTTATACTCCATATTCTTTTTCCAGCTATTTTCATCACAGGAGTATAGTTTTTCCTTTATCTAACCAGTCCTTAATTCTTACAACTCCAAACTAAATATTTAGTTTTCTTTATCCTACCCAGCATTGATGCTCATTCCTCATATTTTATTTTTTATTTATCCTACCCAGCATTGGTGCTCTTTTTATTTAAATATACAATAAACTCGCAAAGTATGTTATGTCTTTTGCGGATTCTTTTCAGGATTCATAAAACATTTTGACAAAATTTTAAGTTGGCTATATATTTAACACAACCCACCTCCTTTATCCAGGGGCTTGGGACGAATTAAAGAAAAGTTTAAGTTCTTTTGATGATGATATTTTGTCTTTTTTTTCTTTCTTTCTTCTTTTTTTAACCTTTTTTTTAATTTTCTACATTCTATTTACTATTTGACTATTGAGAGGTGATAGTGATCAATAGTGGAAATCTATCAAATAAATTTTTTAGCTTCTATTTTACTATTGTGAGGTTATAGCGTGCTATAGTAAAATTCTATCACAAAGAACCAACATGAAAAGTAATTAGTTTATATATAAATACAAATGTATACAATAAGACCATTTACTTCTAACATCATGATGTAATAATTATTATTAACCTTCCATATAAAATCAGAATAATGAGATGTGTTATTCACTGGGCACAAGTTCAAAATAAAATCTACCAATTATTATTATTCACTTTAATCAGTAGGATTTCACATCTATGCCTAAGAGTGATATGAGTTCGTTATATAGTATACATCCATGCCTAAGAATGATATGACTTCTTTATATAGTATACAATTTTTTTTTTATGGGTATTTTCAAATTGAATCATATATATATATATATATATATATATAAAAAGTTTTAAATGCCTCGTCACTCATGAGTAATTTGATAATTTTTTTTTCAATTTAATGTGGATTTTTCACGCCTATGAATCAGTTAAATGTGACTATATTGGGGATTTCTATCAATTCAAGTAGGGACTGATCATCCGAATTTCAAAACATTGGCATGAGTATATACATCAATGAAATTTGTGCTGAGAAAAGGCTGATATTGCATCCTAAAATTGGGCTTCTAAGACTTGCTCCAGAAGGCTGAAAGGGGAGAGAAGAAAAACCCTAACTGACGCGTCTCTGTCATGTCTTTTCAACGGTTATAGAGGGAAAGAAAAGCATGGAAACCCCCAAATTTTCTGCCAGCTATACTCGCATTTCTCTCTCACCGTTCCTATTTGAAACAGAAAAGGTACGAATTTCTCAAAAATCATCATATTCTTCTTCTTAAATTTCAGAGTTCTGATCTGAATATCTTTATATTCTATTGGGTCAGTTGTTTTCTATTTCAAACACCCACACCCTAATTTTTGAAGATTCAAATGGGTCAGTTGTTTTCTATTTCAAACACCCTAATTTTTGAAGATAACTCAAGCTTCTTAGTATTCTAGTTTTCAATAAGAAACCTGCTTTTTATTGAAGTTTGGAAATTAGGGTTGTTTTTGTAAAGAGACAATTTTTTAGAAATGGAAAAAAACAAATTTGCAATTTTTTTCTTGAGGTTTTATTTGACTTGGTGTACGAGAGCGTTTGTTTTGCAATTTTTTTTTCTCGAGGCAGGGTTTGGGTCTCGTTGCAAAGACTACTTTTTCACTTGGGTTAATTTTCTTACTGCCATTCTCCTCAACCATGTCTTTAACCAGTGATCACAAAGGCCCCCCCAAAACCCTAAATGCTTCATCAGAATACCCCAAATTCTAATGAAATATTCCAAAACCTTCAGCCCAGATGATGAAGCTATGGTGAGAAAGGTAACAGTTTGGTCGATCATAATTCTGAGATCATGAGTGCTAAAAAAATTCACGAAGCAGCAAAAGCGGGCAATCTGAAAAGCCTTCTGTTAAGACCGTTTTCTCACGAAAATATGCTATGAGGCCAATGCAATGCATGTGCTTTTCTTAGCTCACAAGTGAAAGCCTTAATCTCTATCACGAGTGATTAGCCTAACTGGTAAGATATTTTACCCCCTGGTTATTCACATCAATTGCTATTGGCCTCACTTATTTGCCTGATATGATTTCAAAATTGATGAGGTCTTCAGTCTAATGCAGCTGCTCTCTAGGCCCGCAGAGTGGGCGGGCGGGCGCACGTGTAGCGCCCGCCCATGTACTCCGCCCGTGCCAATTTAGGTTGGCAGATTTTTGGTTCAGGCCGCCTAGGCAAGCATTAGATAGTTTTTTTAAACATTGCTCTCTCTACCTCATCATTACCGTGGTTCTCTCTCATACACACAACAGCTCTAAAAGAATTTGAGCTCTCTAAAAGAAGTTGAGCTTAAAAAAAATAAAGAATTTGATTTGTAATATATTTTTTAATATATTTTATATTATGGTAAATATTTTGATCATTAATATTCATTTTTAAAATCTATTTTTTTCATTAATTTTCAATTTCATTTGAATGTGTTTTGTTTTAATCATTTTTTATATGTTTTTATATTTTATTAGAATTTACATCTTTTTATTTTTTTAACAATTTTTTGACCCTCCGGAATTTGTCAGGTTGAACAGTTGAATCAGTCTGTAGTGTACCAATTAAGCCAGTTAAACTGCTTTCGGCCCATGTACTCTCTCAATACAAGAGTATTGAAATTAATCCCAATAAAATACACCAAAAACAACAAAAAGACTCCCACCATTTAACATCTAGGGAGCAATTAATCATAAGAACAGCACCAAACTTTGGCCCAAGTGGATATAAATAGTACATTGCTCATCAGTGTCATCACCCTTGAGATTGTTTTCTCCTCGTGGTTAAAATAAATAAATAAAAATAGAAAAGAACTAAGGCCCAAGGAGGAGAAAAAGAGAAAAAGTGCAAAAGATAAGAGACCTAATAAGAACCATATCCATGAAATTGGTCATGAACTCCCATGAGCAAAGCCTGTTGCTGCATAGGCACAGCAACATGCTCTGCTCTCTCTATGCTGGGACACAAGGCCCATTGGGGTCGTCACGGTCGACCCCAAATGACTAGTTCAACCACCCGGCAGCCTTGGCCCTCTCTACGCAACTCGCAAACTCATGGCCCACATCGGGCACATCCAATGCCAAATCCTCAAGGCCCTCAGCCACTCTTGCAAACCCCTTCGCCATCTGATAACTCGATATCAACCCCACTGCAAAGCACTCTTCAAGCAACCTCAATGGTCTCTCACTCTTCCTCTCCATTGCCATAACCAACGACTTTTTCACCACTTCGTGGTGAAAAAATGGCATACCTACTTCTCTTATGCATCGACAAGCCTCGCCTACGCCTCCTCCCGAATCATATTCCTCGAGTAGTTTCCCAATTTTCCCCTTGACTTCTTCTATATCTCGACCATTGCTTCCACTACCATCTCCACCCCAACACCTTAATATTCTCTCACCTGAGAGCCGCGCCCCAAGCATGGCTCGAGTCATTCGAATAACTTTAGACCCAATCGAGTTGGGCTTCACTTGTGACTCAATCTCCTCTAAATTTAGCGGAGCTATGGCCTCGTCTACCATTGCTCTCGCTAAAAATAGTGCCAAATCCTCGACCACAATTGGGATGTCCAATGAGGTGTCCTCGGCCGCCTCAATCAGATTGACAAAGCCATTTACCACATCGTCTGAAGGAAAATTTAGCGAAGATAATAATACTGAGGCCATCTCCTTTTCTCTATTCTTTCTATCCATTGCCAGTGAAATCAACCTCTTTACAAATATGACCTTAAAGCAAGGGGAGAGGAGGTTCTCGGATTCGAGCCTCTCAGCCACTTCGGCCACATCTCCTGACAAGAAATACTCTTGAATTATCAAGTTTGCCTTTGACTTGAAGGCCCTTGCATCGCCTTCTTCGAGAAACCCATTTGGTCGAGGAGAGAGAGACTTCAGCAAAGATGCACAGAGCCACCCCTCTGAGGCTGCCTTGGAAATAAGTAATTGAAGCATATCCCTTGCACTAAGAATATCAAGTGATAAGTCATCTACCGTATCGATAAGCCGCTCAAACCCTTTCAATACTTGACTAGAGTTTATCACTCCCTCTTCAGAGGCCTCCTTTAATAAATCTAGCAAAGCACACTCTGCTGTTCTCCTTTCCATCGCTAAGATTAAAGCCCTTTTAACAATTTCATGATGGAAAAATGGCATTTTAAGGTCTTTAATGCATCTACATGCCTCTACCTTATCACCACTTGCTATGTACTCAACAAGAAGATCGTTTATTTTAGACTTAGCATCCTCTACTGTCTTGCTTTTGCTTCCTCCCCACCTCCTTTCAATAACTTCAGCATGAAGAGGGGCCGATAAGTAGTTCTTCTCAGCTCTCTTTATTACTTGAATTCCTTTCGAGTCTTTCGGGAGAGTGGTAACTTGTTTGTTCAAGAAGGCAGGAGGGAGAATATCATCAACAACAGCTCGAGCAATGAAGAGAGCGAGGATATCTATAGCATCAGGTATGTCTACTGCTAAGTCATCAGTGGCTTTGACTAGTTTTCCAAAGCCTCGATAAACTTGGGGTGCTTCAATAACATCGGCATAGAGAGAGGATAAGAGGAGAGCTGCCATTTCCTTCTCTCTATTGTGCCTATCCATAGCCATGGAGACGAGGTTCTTGACAAAATAGTAGTGATAGCATGGAAGGCCGAGGTCTCTTAGTTCATTGGCAGACGAGGAAATATCATCAGTGATGAAGTATTCCTCAATAATCAGTCTGGTTTTTGCTCTGAACTCTTCGAAAGCAGGGGAATGTTTTTTAATCCCATTGGGTTGGCTATTTTCCTGAAATAAAAAAGGAAGGTTTTGTTAAAGTGAAGAAGTTTAAACAAATTGAACAGACATGAACCTGCTTTTAACCTGCAACATTTGCTTGCAATAGACAAATCAACAGGACAGGTACTTTAGAAGTTAAAAATGTCTACCAACTACTATGCCTATCATACACGAATTAATGCAGTAGCAAATGAGAGGTATGAATGCTTTCGTGACTACCTCACTGCTATTATAGTTTGGATCATTTCGATCGAGGACATGATCATCATCAATCTCCAATAAACCTCCCCATATGCCTTTACCACCTGAGCCACCTGCAAGCAAAATATGTCATTGCATTTAATACCATGTATCTACTAATCAATTCGATCTTTTATCAGTAAATGTTTGGAAAATTATCAAAGTAACCATGAGATGCAAACTATTTATATTTTGCACGTGTTTTGATTTAATTACAAAATACCATCAAAAGCCACATGATCATGACATGGAACAGTTGCAAAAGGTTAAAATGTTAAATAGTTAATCTATTATGGGAGTTTTGATAAATTTCTCATAAATCTTTACAAGGAACGTCAATAAAACATAATGTTGAAAGTTTGTTTAGAAAGTTAGCCTTAAATTGAGTGAAAGGAAGAGTACAAAAACCTAGGCAGACCACAGAGTTGGGTGCTCTAGGGAAAGAGAACCAAAAAAGAAGACCAAAATCCTTCTAGAAGATGGTAACAGTGTTCAAACCGCAACTAATAAAAGAAAGTGGTCCAAAATTCCCAGCTAGGGAAACACGTAGATTGCTAAAATTCCTCTCGCAAAGCCGCTTCTTTACCTAGGGCGTCTGCTTCCTGCCCTCCAGGTATGCTTCCATGAGACGTCCATACCCCTACACAAGTAATGAATGTGATCAAAGATGTGTGCTTGGGTCCAGGTTGGAGGTGAAGAGGGTATTCTTTGGGCCCACATAATAGTATTTTGTGAATCGCCCTCTATCACAATTGCGTGTGGGCTTAGAGTTTGAAGTAGCTTTAGTCCTTCCAAGAGGGCGTGGGCCTCGGCTACCACCGAATTGGTGTGCCCGATGTAACTGGAAGACGAAGCTACTGTGTTACCTAAATAGTCTCTTACTATGGCTCCCACTTTCGAAGGACCTGGATTCCCAAGGGAGCATCCATCGAAGTTCAGTTTGAATGGTATGGCAATGGGGGAATCCAACAAGAAGCATGAGCTGGTCATTTGCAATTGTGTTTTAGGATTGCAAACCAATCCTGAAAGAAAGCCATAGTGGTGACTCCTTTAAAACCGTGTTGGTTTGTTGCCCAAAAGACAATTGTGGATTTTAGCTTAGTGAAAATTTTGTTTCACGTGGAGTATTCACCCCTAAATACTCTATTGTTTCTCTCGATCAATAGAGCCCAAATGGTAGCTGCCACCGTGGATTTCCAAAGGAGAAACCTAGGTTAAAGCCAAGGAAAGGGCTGAACATATGATAGACGCCAAGGAAAGGGCTGAACATATGATAGAATGGATGGGACATGCTCAAGTGTGACCCATTGAATGTCAAAAAGTTGGAGAATGCCCCCTCAGAGATTATGAGCAAAGGGACAATTTAGTAGGTGGCCATTTGTTTCTTCGGCAGCCATACACAAGAGACATCGGTTGGGGAGTGGAATGCCCCTGCGCTATATTTGATTATCTGTTAGCACTTTTTGATAGAGTGCTAGCAACATAAAAATCTAGACTTTTTGGGGGGGGGGGTATGGAGACCCAAGCCTGAGAAATTGAAGTGGAAGGTGTTGTAGAAGTAGTTGAAACTTGTGAAAGACTACAACAGAATGAGGGTACCGAGAAGCTCCCGGAGGGCTGAGGAGGACCAAATGATTCTGTCTGCACCACTGTTTGCAAGATTGATGGCCTGAAGTTCAACTTCCAAGTCATTAAGAGCTCTTCGAAACACGCAGTTCCAAGATCTTGAAGACCCCACTAGGACCATCTCATCTTCAACAATAGCCTATTGTGTACAAGATAGAGAATACAGGTCTGCGAATATGTCCTTGAGGGGAGTGTGTCCAAGCTAAAGGTCTTACCAGAAGAGGATGTGATTCCCCTTGTCTGAGATAAAACCTTATGCGAGACTGGAAGTGATGGTGAGCAGCACAAATGGATCGCCATATTCCAGAAGATCTCTGGTTGGGCTTGAAGTCAGGACTCGCGATATGATGGGTATTCGATATTTATGATGAAGGATAGTGTTCCACAGTTGGTCCCTTTGGGTGGCCAGGCGCTAGCTCCCTTTGCCTATGAGTGCCACATTTTGCTTCTTAAGATTTTTTATCCCTAAGCCCCCCAATTTTTTGGATAGACAAGAGTTTATCCCAGGATTTCCCTAATCCCCCCAATTTTTTGGACAGGAAGAGTATATCCCAGAATATAAGATGAAATTTGTCGGAGGAGGCATTCCCATATCAAAAAAACCTTCTCATCAATTGTTCTAATCTTACGCTAACGACTACCGGCATGTGGAAGAAGGACATTGGGTAAACTGGTATATTAGCAAGGGCGACTTTAATGAGGGCCAGTTTGCCTCCCAGAGAGAGGAATCGACCTTTCCATCCGGCTAACCTACGGTTTACCTTGTCGATTATGTGAGACCAAGGTCTCTTTTTAGGCTTTCCCAAGCAGAGAGGTAGGCTACAAAAGAGTATCTGTCACACATCCCCAACTGTCAGCGAAAGAGTTGAGGGAGATCTAATCGATATTAATCCCAGCATTTTGGTTTTGTCAAAATTAACCTTGAATCCCGTTACAAACTCAAAACATCTAAGAAACAATAATAGATTTCCCACATCTTCTGAATCAGCATTGCAAAAAACCAAGGTGTCATCCGCATATTGGAGATGTGAGACTGTTAGCCCTTGGTGACCAACTTTGAACCTATATAATAGGCCAACCAAATACATTCTTGAGATAGATAGATTGAAAACTTTGGCTAAGATTGTAAAGAGAAAAGGGGAGAGGGGGTCTCCTTGACGAAGGCCACTGGTAGATGGAAAGAATCTCTTAGGGGAACCATTGACGAGAATGGAGAAGTGTGGATGAGAGTAGCAGGCCTTCATCCAAGATCTCCATCTCGAACCGAATCCCATTCTAGATTGGGTTTCTTCAAGGATGTCCCAATCCACGTGATCGTAAGCTTTCTTCCAATCAAGCTTTACGAAAATTATGCGTTCCCTATTAAGGTGTCTAGAATAAATGCATTCATGAGCCACCAAAGCATCATCAAGGATTTGATGATCTTTAATTAATGCACTTTGAGGGGGGAGGGAGGGGGGGATTACCAAGGATACGACTTAAGTCAGGGAGCATAAAGCCTTGGCTACGACTCTATAAGTAGAATTGACCAGACGAATAGGTCGGAAGTCTTTGAGGTGGGTTGCTCGTTCAACCTTGGGAATGAGAGTTATAAAAGTGGCATTCAGCGCTCGATGGATAACTCCCCTGGAAAAGAATTCTTCGAACATGGCTAGAAACTCATGTCGAAAGACTTCCCAATATTGTGTGAATAGGGCAATGGGGTATCCGTCAGTCACTAGAGCTCTGTCAGAGTCTAACTGGGCAAACAAGATTTCATGCTCGAAAAATGGTCTTTCGGGGCAGGAGGCTTTTTCAGGTGGTAAGACCAAAAAAGATAGATCCCCCATGGGAGTTCTGGGCCCTGCCGGAGTGGAGAAGAGGTTTTTGAAGTAGACTAGGATGTAGTGTTCGACATTAAGTGGTTGGTCTATAAGGTGATCTTCCACTAATAGGTGCGAGATGGTGTTATCTTTGCACCTGCAGTTGGCTGTTCCCTAGAAGAAGCCTGTGTTGAGGTCCCCAACATTCAACCGTTTTATTCTGGATCGTTGATGCCAGAATATTTCTTCTTGCTTCAGTTGGGATTGGTAAAGAGTTGTTACTTGGATTCTTTGAAGGAATTATGATTCTGGTAAGTTCCTGGATTCTTCAGTGATGTCGAGAGCATGGATGGCTTCAAGGGTGGCTCTTTTAAGGGGGCCGAGGAACCTCGGGAAGCTTGTACTCCAAGATTTGAGGCAAGTCTTGAGCAGTTGAAGTTTGCGTTAAATTCTGAAACCAGCCTAGCCTTGGACCAAGGCTGACAAATCTTGCCACTAGACAGGGAATAGCGAGGCTACGGTGGGTTCTTCCAACCAAACAAGTTCGAACCTAAAAGGTTTTGCACCTCTCTAAGCAAGGTTGGTGTCCAGGAGGAGGGGACAATGATTGGAGGTGGGCTTGGGTAAGGCTAAAGAGTGGGTCCCGTGGAAGGAGGAGTCCTAGTTTATAGAGACCAAAAACCTGTCGAGTCTAGAGAGGGATGGGGTGGTGGAGTGGTTGGACCACGTATATTGTTATCCTTCAGTGGGTAGGTCAAGGAGGTTGTTAAGGCTAACGAAGTTTGAGAAGGCCGACATAGCTGGAGTGATCGTAGAGGAAGAATTCCTCTCGAAGGACCATCTTGTGACATTGAGGTCCCCTCCTAAGCACCAAATGGGGTGTGGGAGGGAGGTAGCGATGTTGAGCTCATCCCAAAGACGGTGCCTTAGCGAGTCTTGATTGGGCTCGTAAATGGCTATGAACTTCCAAAGCAAGCCATCGGATATCCTTAACAAAAGTAAGGTCACCGAAAAACTCGCAATGTGAGAGGAGGTTAGGGAATGAGCAGTGGGGTCCCAGATGACCCAAATGCCACCCGATGCCCCTTCCGCAAGTAAAGAGACCACTGACAAGGTTGGCGTCCCCATACCTGCCTAACTTGGAATAGGGTAGGATGGGGTGACTTAGTTTCAGTGAGGGCCAAAATTGTGGGCCTGTTTGTTTGAAACATGGATCTCTCACTGCCAAGTTCTCGGCTTCCTTTCTTGCTTACCCAAAAAACACGACTGAACACCAGCCAAGAAGTATTCATGGAATTGGGCATCTACTTTTTCTGGTCCTTGCCAAGACCACGAGAGTGAGTTCTCGGCTTCCTTTCTTGCTTACCCAAAAAACGCGACTGAACACCAGCCAAAAAGTGTTCATGGAATTGGGCATCTTGTCCTGAATGGGGGAAGGCCATTACTTTCATGACGTCCAGAATGCCGTTGACGTAGTCTGAGTTCACTGACAGTGGCGAGAGAGGGTCCCCTATTGTGTCGACAAACAGGAGCAGAGAGTGAGAAGAAGAGAGTGAGAAGATGAAGCCGAGACGATCGCAAGAGAAGGTAAACCCGACAGCCCAGGAGAAGAGAGTGAGAAGATGAAGCCGAGACAGTTGCAAGAGAAGGTAAACCCGGCAGCCCCATAGAAGACAACCTGTAAAATACCACAAGCAATTTCAGCCTTGATGAATCTGCCAGTATATATGAGGGAGGATAAGGGTTGTTCCTTTTTCAACCAAACTAGACCGGGGTGGGTTGAGTGTGGGTATGTGAAGGTCGGGAGTTGATGGGGATGCAAGAGAGGGAGAGAAAGTAGGGTTGGGGCAAGGGCCTGCTGGAGGAGGGGTATTCCCAGGGATAAACAATGCGGCAGGTGGTGAAGGAGCGAAGGTAGGAGTGGCAGAAAGGGGGACAAATGGTGTCAATGGCATCGAAGGTAGGAGTGGCAGAAAGGGGGGACAAATGGTGTCAATGGCATCGAAGGTAGGAGTGGCAGAAAGGGGGGACAAATGGTGTCAATGGCATCAGTAGGGTGAAGAAATGAAGAGGGGCTTACTGGGGTGGTGAGAAAAGGGGGTAGGGGAAAAGCAGGGGTGAGAAAAGGAGATCCCAAGAGGATAACGGGTGAGGGTGCATTCTGTGAAAGAGGAGGTGGTGGAGAGAGGAGGATAAAGTTGGGCGGAGGCAGGCCAGCAGGGATGGGGACAGAGATGATAATAGGGTCATCATTGAGGGGATCTGCAGTGTAGCTTATAATAACCTGGGGGGCTGAGATTAAATTAGCAACCAGGATACCCTCTATGTCCGCCAGTGTAGTGTCCACCTTCTATGGGGAAGGAGATGGTGTTGTGTCTCCTTCAGGTGATGCTTCTACCTCTTCCAGGAAATCTATGAGCAAAGATGATGATGGAGACGAAGGCCGGGTCCAGCAAAACAAGATGAGAGGAAAAGATCAAGCAAGTTGGGTGGCTGTTGCGGTGGGGTAACCTCCGAGGTAGGCCAGGGGAAATGCATGATGAAGTGGGAATGTCGAGGCTGGGCTGTGTAGGTAGGTGTGGCTTGTGTTGAGAAGACACGAGGACTGGTGGCATGGGCAGAGAGCGAGGGTGGGATGGTGCGTTGAAGTACAGGGAGAAGGGAATTGTCCTGAAGAGTATTGGGGGAAGGGGAGAAGGAGAGATAGAAGGACGAAGTATGTTGACATGTGGCGGTGGTAGGTGAGTGAGGGGGACAGGTGTTGAGTGTCTCTAGCCGACAAAGGGAAGTGCATCAGCGTAAGCGATATTGATCGAGGTAAGTGGAACGAGGGGCATGGGTTCTCGTGCTCAAGGAATCGGCACTACATCTCCTTGGACAGTGCGAGACTCCTTGGATGGTGCGAGATGGTAGTGTGGGAGGGGGTGGTGGGGTGGAGGAGGCAGACCTGGGTGGCGCGCAGGTGGGTAGCCTTTGGGAGGGGGTGGCGATTGTTTCATCGGCTCTGTACGCGTCTTGGCCTTCTCTTGACAACATGCTTCCACTGCTCCTGATTAATGGGAGTAGTTGACAGTCTTGAATTGTTTCCCGAAGCGATGAACCTAAGAGCGGGCGGTGAGCCAGAAGGCCAGGAAAGGAGGACCTGGAAGTAAGCTCACGCGAATTCCAGCAACGGAATGGAGGATTGTGATTCGGTTCAAGCATGTCAACGATGAGCAGTAGAGTGCCTAGAGGCAGATTTTTCATGGACTTCTAATGAACAACCGCAAAGAACCCACAAGAGTTACCAATGGCCTTGAAGGTGTCAAGGCACCAAGCGTGTAGAGGGATAGAGGTTTGGCTCAAAGGAGACCGTGAGCCAAACCTTTTGCCGGTCAAA
Source organism: Amborella trichopoda (assembly GCF_000471905.2). Next base: position 1,514,733 of record NW_006498085.1, on the reverse strand, counting down.
GGCCCCCAAGTTAGCGGTCAACCTGGACAAATGAACTGAGGTCCCTCGAAACCAAAAGTTGCGAGTGGTTCTCAGGGCGAGAATAGCTCCTTCTGAGGGGAATGAGAATAGGAAAGAGCCATTGGAGAGTTGTTTGCACTGGAGTTCTGGTTTTTCCAAATCTCTTTGGCCCAAGTTTCGATTCCTTTTCGATCATCTCTCCGAGGATGAAAGACGGTTGTAGAGTCATGGAAAATTAACAAAATTTCAACATAACCAATAGTCTATGATCTCTGATTATGAGTTACAGTTACTAATACAAGAACAAATGAAAATCCAGATATGGGCTGGGACTTCGTCGGTAATTGTAACCGATTTCCCTTTTTGATAGGTAACAAAGGACTTTAACTTGCAAATCAAAGCGCCGGGTTGAGATCTCCAAACTATTAGGGTCATAGGACTGAAAACCCTCCTAGTGATATACTTTTTCTTTCTTTCTTTCTTTTTTTTTAAGTTCTCTGTAAATCTAAAAGATGCATTTTTGTAAACACAACATCACATGAATTATGTATCAATGTAAAATGTGCATAGTTGCAGGGACAAGTGGAAGATGGTTGTATATGCCTAAAATAAACAGTTTGAAATCATCAAATGTAATAACGAATTTCTTCAATCTTCCAGGGAGATCTTTCTTTGTTGGACTACAGCAGTGCAGGTGCTAGTGGGCATTTTAATTTTTTCCTGAATTCGCCCAAGCATCTTGATTTTCCTTTATTTAATAGAAATCAACTTGTATTAAGTTTACTTGTATGTGGTGGTTATAGATAGATGTTTCCTAACTTGTTATCAGCTTAGTAATCCTATAAACTTGGAAACACACGATAATTTTAACATTAAAACAGTATTAAATCACGTAATATATAACTCAGTGTTTAGGAAACCAGACTCCACTAGGGACTTCATGGAATCCCGACCCCAAGTCTGAACAAGAGTTGGTCAACTCAACGAAAAATTGACAAAGGAGGGCCAAAAAAGGGTGCGACGAGTTCCAAGTTACTGGCTCGAGCCTGACCAAGATCCGGTCCTAGCCGATCACACAGGTCCTGAGTCGGCTCTGCAAGCTATAACTCAAAAATAGTGACTGGACTCCACCAAATAAGTTTTCACATTTCAAAACATCCATTAATTTCAAGAAGAAATTCATTAAAGCCATGAAGTAAGCGCACGCCTGCCTAAAAAGAAGAATTACATCTATGGAACTCTTAAAACACTTTTTTCACATAAAACACATTTTTCACATAAAACATAACCAAATAACTCATGGGCATGTCCATAGCCAGGCTTGGCCACCATAGATTACTTTATCTAGACAAGAAACATAAGAAAGCAAGTGAATCAAACAATCATGTATAAAAAATAAGGACATAGTCTGATCAAAACAAAAACGAGAAGTTATACCTTTTTTTGGTCGACCATCTCTTCCAGTATGCGAGTGCCGCTCATGCTTTATTGGACTACCTTTGTTGGATCCATGTTTGACAGGTGATCTTGGGGTCCTTGGTGTTCTCGGTGATGTGATGACCTCTAATGGAGAAACAGATGTTGGATCCACACTCTCAGTTGCAGACCTGAACAATTCACGATGCTCTTCTGAAAGTTTCCCATCATTGTACTCCATTGAACACTTGTGAAGTTTATTTGCTCATATATGGCCAAAAACCAGAGCTAATGTAAGCTCCCAAACAAAATAGGCTCTAGAGATTCCAAAATGAGAATGAGGCCAACTCTTTCATCACGCATTCGATGATTTGAAATCGATATATTCTTGCAAGCAACTAGAATTCATCGAGAGAAACTATGTCGAACATGGCTTCATACAACAAGAAACCCAAATCAGTAAAATGGAAAAAACTATAGAAAGAAAACTATTAAAGATCTCACTAAAAACTCCCATTAACCATTTATAGAGCATCTCAACAAGCCGCTCCACATGACATAAAATACAATTAAAGGTGTCCCACGGCCTTTGAATCTTCTCTAGAGGTGCCACATCTGGTTTGTACGAGAGTTTTCAGGGTTTGAACCTTCAATTTGTTCCGCATTCAAACCTCACCCCAAAAACAAAGAAAGGAAAACACACATGCAGACATATGCACATAAATAAGGACAATCAAACAAGAAAATGATAAACAAAGATCTATTTTAGGTAAAAAAAAAATACAAAATTATATTAGCCGAGAATTATCCTCACATCCCTACACTGAGAATGAAGAAATATCGTTCTAGCCCTTGATCTTATCCTTTCTTGACGGATTGAGAAGTTCGACTAGCTAACTTTTCTTAGCAGTTAAAAAGCTAACTTTTCTTAGCAGTTGAAAATCCATGGCCTGTCATGACAAGAAATAGGATCCAAGCGCTGGGAGGTTCATATTTATGTTCTTAATATAGGTGTGATTTCAATTGTTTCTCTTGGAAAGACAAGATACTATTATACAAAGAAATGTTGAATTAAAAGGAGGCTTCGATCAATTCAAAACATGAAAATCAATCTAAAACTTGGCAAATTAGTCTCATACTCAACCAAGTTACTCAGACATCACAGACTACCGTTTCGAAATAAAAAAAATATTGGGACTTGGGCTCGGGACTATTGTGTCTCCCGAACAGAGTCCAAGGTTTAAAATAATTATCCAAAACATTAGAAAACAATCGATAGGGAGATAATCTAAAGGGATCTTAGAAACAACACGAGAGAGGTGGGTGAGATAAAAATTGGATCAAAATGATAAATCAAGAAAAACCCTTTTCTTCAAATCATGCATACTGCATTTATGATGAGATCTTGAAAAATAATAAAGCAAACGAGAGTGTCTATATGCTAAAAACAAAATAGCGAAACACGAAAAATTTCAATATATGCATATTAAGGGAAATTCTTTTGGGTTATGCGGCGTTCAAATTATGAAATTCGTGTCAAACTGTCAAGAAAAGAGAGGTACAAAAAACGTTCAAAATATGAAAATTGTGTCACTCGTACGAGAAAGAAGACGTACAAACTCAACAACACACAAGTCGTGGAGGGCAAAGCGACACAGGGGATAG
>NW_006498085.1:1476776-1499275 GCF_000471905.2 Amborella trichopoda | reverse complement strand
ATGTGAATTGTAACATTTTTTTTTATTCCCAGAAATACAAGCAAAGAGGAAGACTAAAAAAGACAAACTAATTGCAACAAATCAAACTAAAGACATCATTTCATCAAAGTTGAAGCAAATTCTCAATACCAAGCTGCAAATAAAGTTAATGGAAAAGCCCAAGTCTGTTACCAGCTCTCAGAAGACAAAGCTTTCACTTGCTTCATAATTAAAAGAAGCAAGAAATTTTAGGCCCATAATTTCCTTTTTCGTTCTGATGTTGATGCTGGATACTTAGTAAGTGGCACAATCTCTTCAACCACTCTAAATATGTGAAGTACCATGAAATTATCCCCTTTGAGCTCGAATACACACGCATCTCCTTCCTCCAAATTATTTCCCAAAGAAACAGCACCCCACCCACCACTCAGTCCACCTCGAAATCCACCTGAGACAATGTACTTCACTTTCCACTTTTTCCCACTTGGGTCGAGAAGATCCATGGCTGGTTTTTCATCTGGAAGATGTTTCTTTACAAAATCCAAAGGAATATTCTGCATGAATACATGAGTTGATGCCTCATTTATCAGTTCAAATAGCAAAAAAAGATAAATGTCAACCATACAATACAGTCCTGTGTATGGAGTAAAGTATCATAAGCAGGGAATCCACCATCTGTTAAAAAACAAATGATCAATATGCACCCAGTTCCCATGACAAACTTTCATCCAGGAACTATTGTTTGCCTTTAAACCTTACATCGTTAAAGTGGACAGCATATGCTTCATTTTGTGTATTATATGCCCCACAAATGATGTGCATATCATAGTCTAACGATTATAATCACCCATTGCTCAGTAACCTAATTAAACTAACATACAGAGCATGAACAGTTAGATTCCATTGGGGAAAGAAAAAAGGAGAGGGGAGGGGTTGGTGGTGGCTTGTATAAGGCTGAGGCCCTAAACAATCAAAGTAAGGCTCACCTTCAAATAGAGTCAAAAGATAAACTTTATGATGGCCTGAAAATTTATTTTTATCTCTGATTATAAAATTTAAAGCTTCAAAATTAGTGTAGATCAAACAGATCTATAAACACTTGAATATCTTGAAAATTGATGGTCCAAAAAATGCATTACAAGATGCACTATTTCCAAGACTTAAAATCATTTTTTTCTCATGTCCATACATCTTGAGATTGAGATGATAGAGTTGAGGATTTTTGGGCATCAAAACAACCTCTTCTAGTGAATTTTTGGGGTGTGCCTTCATTTTCTTGTTGAGAACCTCACCCTTAAATAAACATTTTTCCCGGAAAAAAAAAAATGGAATGAAATCACAGTGCAAGATGAAGATTAGTCAAAGGCTTACAATCAGCAACAAGCTCGAGTGAAGGAAATTTTGATATCAATTCTGGGGCCAGTTTGGAAGCATCGCATAACTCTATTGATGGCTGGGGTAATTGTATGTGAGAAAAAGGAGATGCTTTCTATTCCAAGCAGACAGGCAGGCAGGGGAAAATGGCATTCAAGTAAGCAGAGGATTTACTCATGAATGCTGGAGCAAAGCAAGCACCTTTTCCTATTTCAAGCAAGCACAGCATAAAAACTAGACTAATTAAAAAAGGAACACACCGACACCAGCCCTTACACAACAATTTCTTTCTGCAAAGTACTCTGTCATGCTTGAACCTTTTACCAGTGGAAAACAAATAAAGAAGTAGAATATGAAAATTATAGCAACATAGTTTTGATAAAGCTTCAGCCTTAATTGCTGAGATAGGGCTGCAGCGATATATGCTGCCCATTTGTTTGGATGCAAAAGATCACACACAAAACTATAGATAAAAACAGGGGCTCCCAGTCCCCCAATTTCCTCTCACTTAGAATTCTCACTCTGTATATAAATGCATACACATGCTGCACATGCACAAAAAGGCATGCACATGCACACATAGAACTTTTGACTCCACCATAGGGAGGACAAATTATACAAAATGATCAACTAAGCAACAATGCAATTGAAGTCTTATCTGTGAACACATGAATCAATTTATAAAAACAATTGGAAGAACATCATGCATGTAAGCTCCGCATAACTTTCGGATCCATCTCATTACATAAGTAAACACTACTGATAATGTTTCTAGATATGCCAATAATCTCATAATGGGTTGGATATTGGACTCTTACCAGGAGAAATCCTTTATAGACATGAGAGGTCTTCATAACCATTATGAAGTATGGACTGCTCGATTCAAACAAGTTGGCTGCTTTAACTGCTCGCTCCCTTTCATCTTGTGTCACCATTCTTCGATTAGACAGAAAATACCTATTTTTGGAAGTATCACTCCCTACCTTTGTCATCCGTTCTTTTTTCTTTGGAGTATAATATTTTTTCTTTGGAGTATAATAGTTGGTACGTGAAGGCACTACTTCTTTATCTGCAACCATTTTCCAATGAAATTTGCCAAATCTGGACATTTATAAGCTATTCATACGAACAATTGCTCAAGAAGGAGGATGTGCCTAGGCACCTAGATGCTTGGGTGGCCCTAAAGGAAGGGGGTTGGGGTGGGGGCTACATGTTGTTTTGTGAGTGTGTTTTGTGAATGTGTGTTTAGTGTGTGTATGTGCATACACATGTATGTGTGCATGAGGTTTTGCATAAAATTCTTTAAGATCATCCTCTTTTTCTTCTTTATTTTTTCTTTTGGATCTGTATTTGTGAGAGAGAGGTCTCAAACACTTGAAGGATATGCCAAGAGAGAGAGAGTCTGTGAGAGAGAGGCATCTCACATCAAACACTTGGAGATCTTCTTCTTCTTTTTCTTCTTCTTTCATGTAAAGAGGGAGCATATGGGTCCATGTGTATCTTCATGTTTGTATAAGAGAAAGAGAGAGAGAGAGGCCGTGCATCGCACACTTGAGTCCATCTTCTTCTTCTCATAAGTAGAGGTAACACATGGACAAGAGAGAGAGAGAGAGAGTGGGGTAGCACTTGGAGGCCTTATTCTTGTATGGATGGATTTGACCTTGTATTTTATTTTTTAACAGATGGCACTAGGTAGGCACCTAGACGTACCCACCTCAGACATGCTAGCCTACACCTCAACGGTTTGTCGGCCAGGCTGCCTAGGCGACAAGGCAGCCGAATTTTTGTTCATTGCATATGAAAGAAGTAACTGAAAATAGTACTACAAGGGATTACCTGATAAAATAATACTTCTATTTTGAGCATCGGTATCTTGGCAAGATATTTTGTGCAACGAAGAGTGAGAAATCATCAACGTGTTTTCTTCATGGTGATTCTCTTTGGACGACTCTTCACAGGCATTGATCTTGCCCTCTATACAAGTATCTATCCCCTGCTCTTGCTCCTCCTCTTCATTTGGAGAAGACTTCCTTTTTACAAGGCATTTCATTGTAGAGAGAATTTTACGACTCTTACTTTCAGAAACATTAATAGACTGTTCAATTGCCTTATGCACCGCCTCCCCTCTATGGCACCCATTGGTATCAAAAATTTTTACGGCAAACCGCAAACCACCATCATATCTCAAGACTAAATGTTCTCCCTTCTCCAAGGAGTGACCTTTGACAAAATCACTCCATCCCTTTTGTAAAAAGGCACAATCTTTTGTTTTGTTCAAACCCACAAGCCAAATTTTGCCACTAGGACTCACCAAAATTGCATTTTCAGATATTTCTTCTTTGATATGTGCATTCAACTCCAGTGGCAAAGCCTACAATTACATTAGAATCAATCTTTGTAGCTTGGCAACAACAACACAATATAACGCAAACCCCAATAACTGAATTAAATTGTAAGTCCATCCTCATATAAACAAGAATTACAAATGGGGAAGTATAATATAATCCTTACATAAAAGGATAGTTTATTGTGTAATAAATTTCCAAACAAATGTTGAATAGGACTAAAGAGAGAAGGGGGGGACGAACCATATCACCATACAACCCCAACAGTGGGCGTCAATTTCCATCATCATTCACCTATTCATGGAACTATCACAACCACCATGGAAGGCAATTATCAAAGTCCATGGGAATATAAGTTATATAGCATACTTCACCTAATGAATAAATTCTAACTGTGGACAAGGGAATCCATTTGTTGCTTGTAACTTGGTCACTGAATACAGTCCAATGCAATAAAGACTTACCTTGCAAAATCTATGCACAGCAACACAAGAAAAAACCAGCATTATTTACTAAATTTGGAAAGTTTGATTGCTTTTCGGTAACTAACCTCAGAGAAATTAAAACACACTCTTTATGTGCCTGAAAAGAAAAAATGCCCTTCAATGGAACAAAGAAAGTCCAAGATTGGCACAGCCAAATCCAAATGTTTAGGAAATCAAAATCTTTTATTGAAATATTTGCAACGACTCTAAAAAGGATGCCAAAAATTTTAGGTCAAAAAAGTCCTCCTAAGTAGCTCTTTAGCCCAAGAAAGTAATTGTACAGTGTGCTCTAGTAAGAGCATGCTATACCAGTTGTTTAAAACCTGGATCAACAAGGTGAACCGTACATCTGAAAATCTGGTCTGCAACAACAAATCACCAATCCAGATCGGCGACTCATACCAATTCTCTAGTGTACAGATCAATCACAAAAACTAAAACGAGAAAATGAAAAAAAACAAAAAACACAAAAAAAAAGGGAAAATAATAATTAAATAAATAAGAAAAGTGTGCGAACCTAACAATCAGACCAGTCTAATCGCAAGGTTCCCTAACAGATGCACCCAATTCCCAAACGAAACTGGGAGACTCCAAGGGAACCAAACCAATGTGGTCTGACAAGGAACCAAGTCAGTCCAACCAATTCACAGTCAGAATCAACAATTCCCAATCTAAACTATCAGTTTCTAAAACACTATGCTATACACACTCCATTATAAATTGCTAAAAAAAAATTACAAAATACATTGCAAAAATGTATCAAAATGTTAACCCATCATATCACAATAACAATAGAGTTGAAAAATGAGAGTTGTTTTCTTTCACTTCCAGATGGGCTCAGTGAAGTAGATATGGCAAAAATGGTAACAAATTAAGAACTAAATAAGCACTATACAGTTATCAAATTCAAATACAGTAAAGATTGTTACAAACTTGTAATTGAATGCCAAATTTCATTTTCACTAACAATCCCAATAGAACAATAGAAATCGTGTCAATTTTTTCCAACTTGTATAAGCATCTTTTAAACTTGTATCCCAAATCCAAAGCATTGATCAGCACATATGCTGGATGACCTTCAAATGGTTAAGTAAATAAGTCGGTGCAAAGCTAACAAATAGGTCAATTTATCTTGTTCTTCCAAATTAAGCACATAGGTCAATTTATCTTGCTCTTCCAAATTAAGCATATAGGTCAATTTATCTTGTTCTTCCAAATTAAGCATATAGGTCAGATAACTATCCAAGCAACGATGTTTGAAATGATCACTGGCTCATTGATTCTTGCATATTAAAGGGTCAATGTTTCAAGCTATGTGTTCGGTAGAGATATATCCCAAAATGAAATTCTTGCATCCACCACAAAAGGAACCAATTTTACAATTTCTTCATGAGTTTGACAGTTGCTTCACTATAGCATATAGATGATTTTTTAGGGAAATGCCTCCGATGATCCCTATACTTGATAGAATGTGGTCTTAAATACATGCTATTGGCCTAGAGTGGAAATGGCCCTGATTATAATCATGTTGAGTTAATAGATAAATAATGAGTACCCATTAGCTCAAAAATTTTGGAATTTAAATACTAATAACAAAGATGGAGACAATACACATTCATCCAAAGGAAAACATAGTAAACTAAAAATGGCTTTGTACTGTTATAGGAAGTTAAACTTTGTATCTAGGAAAATCTAAAGAAGAAATGGCATGAGATAATTTTACACAATGACAAAAGACATACCTGAATTATTAATGCTTGAACACATACACACAAGCACACATGCATACACGCATGCTTGGACACACCCACACACACACACACAAGCGCACACACATCTCTAAAATCTCAGAAATGAAACCATTTAAGCCAAAACCTCAGTTGGTGACTGACAAATTGTAAAAGAACAATGTATATTGCTTGGGAGATGAAATATGCCAAAAAAATTGCACCGTACCGTACTCAGACTTTTTTTTTTACCAGTTACCATACTCAGACTTTTCTTTCTATTGATAGATAAAAACGGTCGCCCTTTTTCACTGTGAATGAAAATGCGTCAAAAAAAATTACTCAAAAAACCTTTCCTTTGAATTCCCCTTTGTGAATGAAAAACCATATAATAAACAAATAGGTAGTGCTTGGATGAGTTAGAAAGTCAGATAAATATATACCATACACTAAAACTCTATTTTTCCCTTTAATAGATGAAACCAGTTATTCCAAATTCAAAACACTGATCAAAAAGTTAAAATGGGTATTGCCGGGGAGAGTGAGATGAGTGAGAAATATTAATAAACGTGCAGCATATCAACCATGACCAATACCTTCTTTTTCTCTAAGATGGAACCATGTACTCTAAATTTATAACAGCGAAAAAAAAGTTATTAGAAAAATAGGTATTTCTCAGATGAGTAAGATGGACTAGTTGATATAGGGAAAAATGGGTATTTCTTGGATGAATGAGATGGACTAATTCATATACACCATAGCAACCCTGACTGAAAATTTTATCACACAAGGAAGAAAAACTATGGGGGGTATTTCTTGAATGAGAGAGAAAAGCTTACCAGCACATTTGAGAAGTTACCCACCAAAGCTACTAGAAAATGAGGCCTAGTTCTGCACTCTTGAAAGGGGTCTTGTTTGTGACAGTGCAATTCACATTTTAGACAGGTCCTATCATCCTCCATGACTGATCAGATAAATGGGGATCAAGGTCTAAGAAAATGAAAAGATGAATATGACCTAACTCTTGAGAGAGAGAGAGAGGAAATGAGAATCAACAGAGTGGCGGGAATAAGACAAGAGAGAGAGAGTAGATACTCCGCTTTAGTAAGAAAGTTCAACTTTTGGAGTAGAGTGGTCCTGAGGAGTGAGAAAGATATAGGGGCATAAAAATGTGAGAAACCCTTTACTTTTCCTAAATGCCTAAGAAGTTCTATACGACTGTTATTGCTATTTGGCTATTTGGAAGGTGAGGGTCTTGTTGTCATTGTTGGATAAGACTCAGATGGAAAAATATTGCCTTTCCCGCGCCTTTTCTTTACACAAAATCGTGAAAAGGGGCACTGGAAATTTAAAATTTGAAGGTTTGGAGCCTCCATTTTTTCACAGCATTGGTGATACGTACTCCACTTGTCAGAGTCGCAGTAGAGGGAGGGAAAAGAGCAGTATGTAAATTTTTAGTGTTTCAAAATCTTGATTGGTGGAGTTGATTGTTCACCTTCAAATTTGTGTGTCGAATCGTTAGATCGATGATCCAAATCAGGTTTGAATCAACTTAAATCAATGATCTAAAAATTGTTAAAAAATAAATAAACCAAAATAAAAATTAAAAATAGAGTTTATAGGATAGGGATTTGGAGTAGACAGCAGGCTTAACAAGACATTAAACAAGTTTCAAATATATATATATATATATATATATAAAAAGTAATGATCCTATGAGACCTTCCGACACCTATGTGTAGGATCTCAAAAGATTATCATTAAATTTGACACATATTTTTAGAAAAGTCAAGTCTCACACTTATGTGATAACTTTTTTAAAGATCTGTGCCAAATTTAATAGTGATCATTTGAAGTCCTACACATATGGGTATGGAAGGGTCTCATTGGATCATTACTCTATATATATAGAGAGAAAAAAAAAAATGATCCTATAAGACCCTCTCCAACTTATGTGTATAGGACCTCAAATGATCACCATTAAATTTGGCACGGATCTATAGAAAAACCAAGTCTTATATCCATGTGATAACTTTTATAAAGATCCGTATCAACTTTAATAGTGATTATTTGGGGTCCTACACACATAAATGGGGGAAAGTCCTATAGGATCATTACTCATATATATATGTATATATATAAATGGAAAAAATATTATCAACCTATAGGCTTATGAAATAATGTAAGTCTAACAGCCTAAATTGAATCTTGACTGATCTGGTGGTCACAACTATATTTTATAATGTAATTTTAATAATTTTTTTATAAATTCAAATCACATTAAATTTGGGACGTTCCACTCTTCTCATCAATACGCACCTTAAAAAAAATAGGATGGGTTTGTCTAGAACCGAGGCTCTAAACAATCAAAGTAAAGCACACCTTTAAATAGTGGCGAGAATGTGGTTTCAATACTGGAAATTTTTGTGATGGCCTTAAAATACATTTTTATCTTTAATTATAAATTTCAAAGCTTAAAAAATAGTGTAGATTAAGCAAATATATGAAAACTTGAAAATTGACGATCACAAAACGCGTTACAAGATATACTATTTCCAAAACTTGAAATCTATTTTTTTTTTTTATGCCCATGCATCTTGATATCGAGATGATAAATTTGATGATATTTAGGCATCAAAACAACATCTTATAGTTAAATTTTTTAGGTGGGCTCTAATTTGATTGTTTAGAATCTTAGCACTATATTAACTTTTTTCATAAAAAATTAAAATAATATTAAAATATAAATTGACCAAAATACTTCTAATTTTTTCAGAGGTATTTTGGTTAATTTATTTTTAATGAATTATTTTTTTGATATTTTATTTGATTATCCTATTTTTAAACAATATACACTCCAAATTTCAAGTGATTTAAATTTGTAAAAAAATTAAAATTCAAATATGACTTGTAATTACAATCATTCGATCGACTAAAATTCAATAGGACTGTTGGGCGTTTACTATAGCTCGCAGCAAGTGGTCCGACCTTAGATTCTCCTATATATCATTGTTGAAAAAATAAAATTGGAATGGTTAATGGACATGGGCTTGGAAGAGGTATACACTCCAAATTTCAAGTGATTTAAATTTGTAAAAAAATTAAAATTCAAATACGAATTGTAATTACAATCATTTGATAAACTAAAATTCAAAAGGACCATTGAGCGTTTACTATAGCTCGCAGCAAGTGGTCCGACCTTAGATTCTCCTATATATCATTGTTGGAAAAATAATATCGGAATGGTTAATGGACATGGGCTTGGAAGCGGTTCAACCGGCCTAATCGGTAAACCGGCTGGTCCAACCATTATAACCAGGCAAGTCCCAAGGCGGTCAAAAGAGTGTTACAAAAAAATAAAAATATACTAAAATATGAAAAATATATTTAAATAATGATTTAACAAAGCACATCCAAATGAAGTTGAAAATTAATGAAAAAAAAACGAATTTTAAATTATCGATTTGGGCTCAAAGGTATTTTTTAATTTTTTTAAAATATGGCAAAATGTAAAAATAAATATTAATAGCCAAAACAATTTATAATATTTGTTATAATGATGATAAATATTAAAAATACATTACAAACAAAATCCCTTATTTTTTAAATTTGTATAAATTTTTTAAATTGTATTTTTAAATGCCTGGACGATCATCAAAAGCCAGTGGCGGGCTTCGAGTTAAGCGATTGAAGCAGGCGGTTACCAGTTAGAATGGGCGATTTACGCCAACGGTTCTGATCGCGCCCCTCAAATGGACGGTCCACTTCAAAAAGCTTCTCTCTCCTCGATAGCATCTTCTGCAGCTTGCCCCCACCAACTACACTCAAAATGGTCTCTCTGTCTCTCGTTGAAGCACACGCCTCTCTCTCTCATCGCGCCCCCGCCCCTCTGTGTGAACTTGAAGCAAGCTAGCCCCGTCTCTGCCCTCTGTGCCCTATCTCTCTCTCTAACTTTCCCTGCAGCTTGCCCCAAGACAAACTTCTTACTCAGAGCCACCAACTACACTCAAAACGGTCTCTCTCTCTCTCTCTAGTTTAAGTACGCGCCTCTATCTCTCTCATCGCACCCCTCTCTGTGATTCTGAAGCACGCCCGCCCCCCTCTCTCTCTCATTGGAAGCACGCCCCTCTCTGTGAAATCTGAAGCACGCCATTTCAGGTATGGATGTCATTTTACTTATGCTTCTTATGGATCCCATTTTACCACGGCCAGTTTACAGTTTTGCTGATGTTTCTTATGGATGCCATTTTACCATGGTTGCTTATGGATAAGTGATGTCATTTTATTGATGCTGTCTTATGGATGAGTGGTGCCATTTTAGTGATGCTTGTTTATGGCTGAGTGATGCTTGCTTATGATCTGTACAAATTAATCAATCACAAAAATTTTGGTCACATTTGGGGGGGTTTGGTTTTTCAGTGGTTGAATGTCGTATACAAACCAACAAAACTATGATCATATAATTATTTTTAGAAATTGGTATCTCACAGAATTTTGGGCCACATTTGGAGGTTTTAATTTTTCAGTGCTTGAATGTCTTACGCAAAACAACAAAATTATAAGCGTAGAAATTTATTTAGAAATTGGTATCTCACATAATTTTTGGCCACATTTGGGGTATCGGTTTTTTAGTGCTTGAATTTATTACACAAAACAACAAAACTATAAGCATAGATATGTTTTTTTGGGTTTTTTGGATGAGTGATGCTTGTTTATGGTATAAAAAATTTCATGAGCTCAAAACCATTTCACAAAATGAATCAGGATTTTGTTTGGGGTTTTTTTTATGGTACGAGTCTTGACAAACCTGATTTGGGGGTCTGTCAAATTTTTTTACAGAATGAATCATGACTTGCTTATTTAAAGTTTGAAGTATAGCATCCTCAATTGTTTATTCAAGTTGGATGATGATATGTGTTACTTACAATGATAATGATCATGTGGCTTGTAAGAATTTATGAGACGTGATGTTGTTGATCCATGTTTACGACCTGACTCTCTCCAACAAAAAATATTGGGTTGAATAAATATAAAAATATTATTGAGTTCACACATTCAATAATGTAGATTGTTTACAATAGAAAAAAAACAAATAACTTCTTATTGTAGCTTATGTTCCATGCTTTTTTGAGGAAATGTTATGTTTGCATTAAAAGTCAATATTTTATTAGATTTTTAGCAAGGCATATTTATTGAATGCTAGTTTGACTATGTAATCAAGTGATTCACAAAGATAGCTTGCTTTTTGGGACTTCTAATGCATACTGTATTCAATATTTTTAGATATTTTGAAAATTAGTTAGCATATCTATTAAATTTTAGGATGACCAGTACATGCATTCATGTGATCCATGAAAACCACTTGCTTTAGAGATTTTATTGTAGATTAGATTAGATGCATTGAGATTTTCCTGACTCTAATTGCTCATATTTATTAAATTTTCAGGAAGACCAATGTGTTAATGTGATACATAAAGACTACCAGTTTTTTTGGGGACCTTTATTAGGGTTTTTTAAGTAGACTAGATTTGATGTTTTTTGACATTTTATGGATTTTAACTAAGCATGTCTGCTACACTATGGGATGGTACTGTATGTAATCCTGTGATCCATAAAGTCAACTTGTTTTTATTGTAGACTAGAGCCTATGTTTTTTTTTTTTTTTGGTTATTTTCATCATTGTTATCTATTAAGTCAACTGTTTTCTTTTTTGTGATTTTAGAGTTGACTATATTCGATATATTTACATTTTTTAAGTAAGCATATGTATTATATTGTAATATATGATCAATCTATGTATCCATATGATCGTTAAAGTTTATTGTTTTTTTTTAGGATATTAATGCAGCTAAAACCAATGTTTTTTTCCCTAAAGTTCCGACACATTTCTGTAGGGTGGATTATCTACCCAACCAATATGGGTCTTGAATAATTGCTGGTGTTTTAAAGCATATAGTGATTTAAAACCTCGTGGTTCTCGAACTGGATCACCAATCGGAATTGAAAATGGGTTGGATCCAAACTAGTTATTGGACTGGGAGTCGGCTGCCACGTGTAAATTATATGTGACTCCTGTTCCATCCGTTTGATCTGAATCGACAGATGTGATTTTTTCATGATGTTGCGTAAAATAATATTTAATTTGTACTTTTACAAAAAAAAAATTGTAAAATTTTAGGCATAAAATATATTTATTCACCATATAAGCATCGTCCACAAGAAAACACCCACCAAAACGAGTTATTGTTTATTTTTCACTATATACAATGATCCACAAAAAAACAAAGGGCTCGTTGTTTTTGTGCCTAAATTAATGAGTGAAGAAGAAATATCGGACGCTTCCCCACCTTTGATTCCCAAAAGTTGTGGTCTATGTACTCCATTCATATATCATGAATTAAACATGTTTTATTGTTTTTTTTTTAATTTTTTAATTTTTTTTGACAAATATTACCACTTTTATTACTCCCCCATGAGACCATATGAAATGATAGAGAGATTTTGCAATAAAGAGATAACTTTTCTAACGGTGGTTTAGAGAGAGAAAGTTTTAACTCGAATGTGCGGTTCATTCGAGAGAGAGATAAGGGTGGCAATAGGCAGGGCTTGGTCAGGGCTAGCTTTGGCCCTGGCTTGACCTTTGTTTTTATAGGGCCGTGCTTGGCCAAACACAAATAAAAAGTAAGAAAAAAAAAGAAAACTAGGTTGAGTCGAATTAGGCTGGTATTTGTGGTAGGCTGGTATTTGTGGTACTATGGTCATAGACTCTATTTTTTAGGGTTGGGCCAATCGGACTGGATTCGACCGGGCAAAGCTGGCCCAGCCCATTGGCACCCCTAGATTGAGGTTTTGAGAGATTTTTCAGCTTAGAGGAAGAGAGTCTTGGGGTGCTAGAGCAAGAGATTTATAGAGAGCCCGGGCTTAATTGGTAAAGGCTTGCTGAATTACAACCCGGAATCTAGGCTCAATTTGTACTCTAAAAAAAATAAAAATAAATGTTGAGAGATTTTTTAGTGTCTTTTTGGAGAGATATTATTATTTAGGGAAAGCTTTGTATGTTCCCCCTACAATATAGAAGTTTTATCTTCCCCTTACCATTCAGCCGTCCATATTTTATTAAGAGAGCTACTTACCATTTGATCTTAGATACAACGTCTCAAAGTATTTTATTTTTTTAATACAAATTGTATGAATATGAAATTCGGTACGTACCATCTTCTCATTGGGACACACCTATAAAAAATATTAACAATAATTTTTCGATAAAAAAACAATAATCAAAATTTCTCTTAAAACTTTCAAAAGTATTTTGGTTATTTATTTTATTAAAAATATATTTTTTTTTACTTTTCTATAGTGCGAGTTTAATAGTGGAATGGAGGTGCAAAATTGGATGTCAAAATAATTTATATTTAAAAAAAAAATAGTATAAGATGTGATATTGTGATTGAGGCAATCTTAACCTCAATTAAATTCTATGTTGTAGGGAGAACGTAGCATGCTTTCCCTCTTGTGTAATTTAGAGAGAGATTTTCCATTTTCATAAAGAGCGAAGAGCCCGTACAGAGTCTTCCCGCTCATTTTATCCAAAAAGCCATCAATGGAGAGAATGTTTCTCTCTCTAGCATTGTTTTTCTCTCTATTTACATGTTATTACAGTGTTTCTTTTCTCTCACTAAATCTGAGTTATCCATCCAGAGGGAGAGAGATTATGCGCGCCTCCCGCCTCGACTAGCCAATCAGGTGGAGAGTGAGAAGCTATTTGTTTCTCTCTCTAGGCATACTTATGCAGTGTTTCTCTCACTAAATTCTCCTTATCCAACCAGGCGAGCCTAGAGAGAGAAATTTTGTGGGCCCAAAGACCCATTTATACACGAAGATGAGAGAATGGCAGTCGTGTCGCCCTGCAGAGCCACATACTCCCTTCTTGAAACCTCTCTCTAACATTTCATTTTCTCTCTCCTCTCAAACCCAACCAATATTCTCTCTCTTGGTCTGAGAACCCCATGTCGCTCTCTGTAACATAACAATCTCTCTCTCTCCATTTATTTTCTGTCTCTAATAATCAGTCCACGACTTCTTATTTATAGGAACCGGTCAATTCATGGCTTCAGCTCTGGTTATTTCCGTCCCTCGCTCGATTACTCTTAATTTATGGACATGGGTTCATCAGAGGAAGTTGAAGAGAGATAAATTTTGGGTTTTCTTAAGGGCTTGTAACAGAAGAATGGGCATAATCTCTTGGTGCAACCCCTCCCCACTTAACGATGGCTCGGTTTTTTTGCCAAAGAAAAACCAGGTACCGTGGTTTCCTTTCTGCTCCCTCCGTAGGAATGACATGCAGTAAACTTGTGAATACTCTCTCTCTCATTTTTGCCTGAGTTTCTCTGAATGTAGGGGTAATTGTGGGATGATGTCTTTCTCCCTCTCACTATCTCTCTCATGTGTATCTCTTTTCTTTCTTTTTTTTTTGAAATTCCATCTTCTATAGAGTTTTTTCCCTTTTTTTTTTTTTTTTAAGCTTTTAAATTTTTTTATAATTACACTTGCTTTTTTTTCCCCTAATTATTACTTTAGCAAATTTTTATTTTAATTAGCATTTTTAGGGCTCCTACACTACTCAGGCGAGTCCACTCTGATTCACCTGAGTCACTCGGAGCGGGCAGGGACAGACTCCCAAGCCGGAGCCGAGATTCTGACACTCGCTGTGAACTATGTCTACATGCATGTGATTCTTGTATAAGAAGGTTGATATATTGGTTAAATTGTTTTGTATGCATTTGATTTCTGAATAAGAAACTTGATATATTGATGATTTTTTATAAGAAAAGTTATTATTACGTCCATCTCTAAGATGGATGTTGTAAAAAAGGCTAAAATGAATTTAGATGGTGTAGAAATTTTATTTTAAAAAAACACATTTTAAATATTGAAAATTTTATTTTATTTTCATATTCATCACCAACCTAGATCATGGATCTCTAAAATTTTGGATTAAAAATCCATTTTTAGGATATGGTTAAGTGGGAGCCCGTCTATGTACAGTATGAGTCGGCTGACTCATAGAAACCCATCCTTTTTTATATGTGAAATCTTAGCAATAGAATGCAGCATTTGAAATAACCCCAAAATGAATATGGATCTTGTTAAGTTACACACCTTTCTATGTATAAATGCTATTAGCATGTACTTTTTGGGATTAATTTTTGTGCTCACTCTTTCCAGTGTTTTCATATACTATTTTTTAGTCTTAGTTTCCATTTTCCCTGTCTAAGAATTACAAGTTTTTTTTTTTTGACAAAGAAGAATTACAAGCTTTTTCTAACAACAAATTTTTTATGGTGTTGTGTAGTGAGAATTATTACTATCCAGATGATATTATGTTAGTCCCAATAATAAAAATTAATAAAATAAATAAATAACTTACTCGGATCTGTCCTTAAATCACACGAGGGACTTAAGGTTTCATACCAAAACCTATAGATCAAGCCATCCGGTGACATGCTACCTTAAGAGTCCTCTTGGTGAATCTCTTCACATTTTTTCTATCATTCTCTTTCTTTTCTAGAGGGGTTAACCACTTTTTATAGATAATCATATTTTGTAACTCTCACATGGTCTATAGGAGTTGAGATCCAAGTATAACTCTTGCCTTAATTTCTTAAGTGCAGCCAATTAGGATTAACAAGTTGTCACCAAACTGTTAATCCTATGCAATGAGTTAAACATGTCATTAGTGCGCTAATGACTCTCATAATAGGATGTCATCCAAGCATTTCTACAACTTGATAAAAGATATTTAGAAATTAAATAATTTTGTTCAGCTATAATAAAAAAATAATAATTTTTACAAAGAATCCAAACACGTCACTTGGTTTTCCCTCTAGTGACACTAGATTTTTCCTCTAGTGGATTCTAGTAATTCGTGTCAACCACATGGGATTTCACATATACTATTCAATATGACTTTTGTACCATTATTGAAAAATAAATTCCCTTGATAAAAGGACCTGATAGGCCATATTTTCAACATATTGGTGGGTAGTTTAACCCATATATTGTTGTCTTTATCCTTTGTCCATTAGGTTTTTGCCTGGTATAAATATATCGGTTTGGATGAGGGAGGTCATCGGTTTGAACCATTGAAGTTTGTCTGAAATAGTGCAAACAAACTAGCCTGGCTTGGTGTTGTTCTTCTTATTGGGTACTTATTGAATAAATACCAGGAATTTAAAGTACTAAATTAGTATATAAAATATCTAAATTGTTAGGAACAGTCTATATGCATCTTTGAACTCATGAGTCCACCTTGATTGTCCTAAATCATTGAAAATACATATCCATCTTAGATCAGAGTAAACTGAACAGTGCAAGAAAAAGGTCAAAATATATCGCTTTCAAATATTATTTGGTGGTGAGATTATCCCCTGAAGTTTTTGAACCTAAATCCATATGTGAGAAGGATTTTGGAAGGGGACAGATATAAGCAGGTGTGTTAGCTAAGCAGGTGTGTTAGCTAAGGGACTGAGGCACCAAAACTTCATCCTATTTATCATGGAGTGAATATTTATTAAGGTTAGTAATTATGAATTTAAATGATACAAAATAAAGAATATAGATATGTTAAAATTTTTAAATTGATAAATTCAGTTCACAATAAGTTGTTTGTTTATTTTCTTTTTGAACAAAGCTGACAATAATTTATAATGTATATCTAAATAAAAATATCAAAAAGTTACTATCCATCTTAATATCTTTGACTTACTATCGATCATGAATTCCTCGCTTATTGCTTCACATTTGTCTTATTTGTGAACAGTTATAGAAACTGTGAATTCATCCATAACTGTTCACAGTTATAGAAACTGTAAATTCATGTATAAATTCACAGTTATACATGAATGTACAGTTTCTATAACTGTTCAAATTATTGAGATTTTAGAGCCATATTAGGTAAGTAACATGTTTCTTTTCAAATTCAAATTAATAATTTTGCTTTTAGATTGCACACGTGTTATTATTGGGATAATAATGGGAAGCCTAAAAAATTGTGATAAATTGATGTTACTAGAATATTATTTGATGAATTTATGAGTGTTAACTGTCCGGATTAAATGAAAGGAAAGTATACTATGGTCCTATGGCCTGTGACAGCCCATTGTACATTGGGGTTTTGACTGATGGATGGGAGCTCAATGGGCTAAGGTTTTCGGTAGTCCATTGGACTGTGGGTTACTGTCCATTAGATGCATCCTCCTACTTATACATTTACATGTATCTTGACAGTTGGATTTTATCAAATTGCTGAAGCATCCCTTCAGGAATTATTTGTACTCATATGTCAATGGGTGCTAGGCATTTTTTATATTTTTATAATTATTGGTTTAATTGTGCGTACCTACTCATACATAGAACTCAACTATCAAAATAAATACTCATAAACAAAACTTACATTTTGTACAAGAATACTGTCATCATTTGCAACAATACTCTGGTCGAGATGGACTTTTGAGCTGTACTAATTTGTTAAATCAGTTGGAGGTTTTAGTACTTATGCCCTCTTATATTTTTTACCATGGGTTTGCAGCTTGACTATAATCCATCTGAGGACCTTCTTGGGCTTGAAGGAGATCCACCAGCCAGGTTTAACTTCTATTGTCCTCTCAGTAGAAAATTCATTTAAATCCCAAGAAATTAAGTCATGCTCATGTTTCAGTGAAGTACAAATTATACATGTCAGCTAAAGGTGAATTTTTAACAATTGACATCACTAATGTATTTCTCAAGAAAAAAAAAAAAGAAAAACAGACGAAGAAGAAAGAAAAAAAAAAAGAACACAGAAAAGATATCACTAATCTATCATGAGTTTCTTGGCTTTCCTCATTATAATGCACGACAGTGCTTCATACACCCCATACTTCTATTTTACCTTTTGTGGGTTTAATATTACTTGCAAATCTTAACTATTGTCAAATTTGGTAGCCACTTTCTAATATTTAATTGAACTCTTTTTCTCAATTGAGGTGATTTCTGGTTAAAATTTATGATGAAAAAACCGTTCCTTTTGGCAATTTATGCTTAACATATAGTTCTAAATGCTTATGTAGGATATGAGGCATTTTTTGTCTATTCACAATTGTTCTGACTGTCATTTTAGGAGTATTACCCTCATTACACCTGAACCAAGGTCCTGGTTTGGACCCAACGGACAATATGTGAGGGAATTGCCCTGCCCTAACTGTAGGGGTAGGGGTTATACACCATGTTCAGCTTGTGGAATCGACCGGTCTAGGTTGGGTTGCTCACAGTGCAATGGCAAGGTATACTATGCTTTTAATCCTTTCTATATATCTGTTTTTGAATAATTCTTTCTATATTCAAATGCTTTAAATTCTTTCTAATAAATAACAATGTCTGCTTAAGAAATATTGGATTTAAATGGATTTTAAAATTAGATATCCTCTATCAGATTTTGAGTGTCATGGACCAATCTTAAAATCCATCTCCTCTGAACAGACTTCAGAATTTATTGCCAAAGAAACTTCTTGTGTTTGTGGCTAGAACCAAAGGAAAAAATGTTAGTCTAATTCCTTTTTTCTTTTTCCATTTTCTTTCTATTTCCTTAGTTTTTCATAAAATACAATTTTCAGAACTAATATCTGCTAATATATGAATCAAGATTGAAATGATGTCCACACTGAATATGAAGTTACCCAAGTTGCATACTTATAAGTACATCCTAGATAGCAGCACATTGGTGTGTTTAAGACTTCACAAATTGGATAAAGTGATGCACCTTATTTCTAACAGGTGCTTACATTTATACTTTATAACTATTACGTCTGTTTCTACTTACCAAAATCCAATGAAAACAGGGAATGAGAACATGCCTGCACTGCTCTGGGGACCGTGTGATATGGGAAGAGTCAATTGATGAGGTACCATGGGAAAAAGCACGTTCCAGGTTTGGTTTCACCAAAATTCTGATTTGATATTCTGTGTTTTTTTATTTGCAAACAATATATCTAGTGCCTTTTTTTTTATTCTTATTTTTTTAATCATCTGATATTCTTTATTTTTTTATTTGCAAACAGTATATCTATAGCCTTTTTTTTTATTCTTATTATTTTTAATCATGGTCCGAAATAGGAATTGTCTTTTTGAACTCTAATCGGCGATTGAAGACTTGGGCGAGTTTGAGAGGACTGACCTGAGTCACTTGGGCTCGGCATGCTACTGAGCCCAGAACCTAACGTATGGGAATTGCTTGTGTCTGGCTGGTTCCCAAATTTAATTTTGTTTTCCATTTGGACTTGGTTGAGATTCTTACAAACTCACCCGATTCTGTCAAACCTGACTGGGGCTTGGGACCCTAACGAGTCCTGACATGAATCCTTGTTTTCTTACGCACTAATTCTAATCATATCAATGTGCAGTTCTCCCCTGAAAGTCAAGGAAGATGATGAGGTTGACAATCTTGATATCAAATTAGCCAAGACAAGATCAAAACGTGTGTACGCATCACTATCACCAGAAGTTAGGCAGAAGATCAGGCGGTCTCTAAAAGTTAGTCAAATCTCTTAGAACTTTCTTATGTCCACTTATGCTACATAAAATGCAGAAATTGTTGCTGATTTGTATAAGCTTATCTCTTCAATTATTTGTATTTTTAAATAGTATAAAACTGCACTGTGTGGATTGTTCTTTTTTACTAGATCTCCCTCTGTCTTATGTGATATGGATTAGTCTTCCACTTAAATACATTGTTGGGAAACAATACAGCTTATTATGAATTGAATCATGGTGATTCTCTTGGGGCTTCTATAACTGTTTCATAGAGTTGTAGTTTGTACTTAAAGTAAAATTATTGCTGATTTAGAACAATATGTTGGCTAACTGTTGCATTCTGTTTGGATGTTATCTGGTTTATAAAGCCAAAAATTCGTCATTCCAGACCTCCCCCATCTGTACAGATGGTGTACCTGTTAAGTTATTAAAGTCCATAGTCCATATTTGTTCCAGCATCAGTCTTGTCTCGTATAGTTGTTTGTATTCTTGTTATGGCCACAGGGTAGCCCATACATGTTCCAGCATGAGTCTTGTCTCGTATGCTTGTTCATGTTCTTGTTATGGCCGCAGGGATTCTCATTCTCAAGAGTTCTTAAATGAGTTGATCGTTATGGGAGATTTCTCAAATTTTGGCTTTTCATTTGACATTTCTTAAGAGAATCCCTTGGAGAAAATAAAAAAGAAAAGAAAATTATAATCAAAACAAAAGAGTATTCTTATAAAAATTTTAATTTAAGCTTTTGTAGACTTAGTTTTTATATTGTCATAATTTATATTTATCACACGTAGTAACCTACTTGCAATTCTCTTGTAAACATATGTTGCCATTCAAGGAAAATTTTTTCTCAAGAAAAATGAAATTAAAGATAATTCTGAGAATGATGAAATACGTATAAGAATACCTTTTAATGCATAGTGTTGTCAATCCCTATTTCACATTGATTATTGTGCATCTGATCAGTCATGATTGGGGATAAGAGAGCAAGAAGTTATATTCAGGAAGTCTCTCTTAGTCCAACATGTACATTTTCTGGGTTGAGAGATGGATATCTGATTTTCTTGTTTAATCTCTTAGAGGGCAAGGCTTTGCATGTGTTTCTGTTAGTTTTTAGTTTTTAGCATTTTTCTGTTTATGTCAATTCAGTCATGTTCTTGTGAGTGGTACTTTAACTTTTTTTTCTGTGGTCGTCTGTCTTTATAGTTTTGATTTCTTGCTTCCTTTCTGTTAGTTTGCATTTATTTGATACATTATGGAGATATCTCAGAAGTTGTATGCATATTTATGGTTTTTGGAATGATGTAACCTGATTTCTCCAACCTCTCTGCCATTGTCAGAGTCGTATGAGATTTAAATCATGTGGATGAATTACTAAATTGGTATTATTCCCATCCAAATTGGTTTTTTATTTCCTTTTTTGATAATTTCTTAGTATTATATAAAGATTACAAGATTTGCATCCTGATTAATGATTGCATCCAAGCAATTTTGGAAAAAAAAATTCGCCTGAGGAGATGGTGGAGGGAAGGGGGTGGCAGGACATGTTGTGGTTTTGGAAAACAACCTTCATAAGAAACGGGCATATTTTTTCTCAAAGAAAAGAAGAAATAGTGAGCACGTTGCCTCGTCCGAAAGAAAAAAACTGAATATGTGCATCTTTTGTATGTTGTCTATTTCTCTGGTGTTATGTCGAACACAAGTTCATCCATATTCCAAGGTCAATATTACCATTTGCAGGTGGGCCAAGTATATCACAATCTGATGAACTACGATATGTATTTACTCCAATCTACAGTTTCTTTCCATTCCAATTGACACATGGTTGGAGGTTAAAGAAACTAAATCTACCTAGGTCAATCTTATTGTGGATCTCACTCCAATTAATCTCTAACATCCATTGGTAAGAACCTACATAACAACCACATGCATGTCGTGCATGTTTAGGAGAATGTGACCCGTTCACACTTAAGAGATGCATACGGACACTAGAAATCCAATGCTACTTCTACATGCATTTCTGGAAATTTTGCTTCTCTAAGTGTGCCACACAGCGCGTTTGCATTGTGGATACTTTAGTCTACAGGTTGAACGAGCAAGGCACACGAAATCTGTCTTGTAAGCCCATGTTTCCACTTTGTAAGATGTGTGTGCATTTTGTAAGACATGTGTAGGGATATGTGTGTTGTTGATTTGGACCCAACATGTTTTTTTTTGAAGTTATTTTTATTATTAAAACATCATAAATTATATAATTATATAATTATCTCTATGTGTTTCTCTCTCTCTCTCTCTCTCTCTATATATATATATATATATTTATTATGTTGTGGTATTTCTACGCATGGAGTATTTTCTTAATGTACTCAACATATTTGGATATATATATATATATTTATTATTTTGTGGTATTTCTACGCATGGAGTATTTCCTTAATGTACTCAACATTTTTGGACAATTGATATCCTTACTCTACAACGTAGTAGTTTTTTGTTTAGGGTATTTTAGGTAATTAATTTAAGATAAAGTAGAAATTATTGAATAAAACAAATGCATTTATCAACAAGATTGGATAATGACATCATCCATATAAGGTGTGACATCACTCACATGCAACATTATTTACCACTAGTTTGTATAGAAATATCTATTCTACCCCTTTTAATGGCCAAAAATGCCCTTGCTTGAGTAATTTTTTATTACAAAGCAAGGTAAATAAATGGTAAAAAATGTCAAGTACATTAAAGAAATACTCCATGTGTAGAAGTCCCCTAACACATATATATATATAAGCCGTTGGGCTTACAGGTAAAAATACGCCCAACGGCTTAGATTGAATCTGGGCCGATCTGACGGTCACGACCTCATTTCGTGTTCAAATTTTAATTTTTTTTATACAAATCCAAATAACTTGAAATTTTCGGTGTGTGTTCTTCTCATCAAGGTGCACCTAATAAAAATATCAAAAAATAATTCAAGAAAATGACCAAAGTACGTAGGGAGGACGAAGGCAACACGAAGGGG
>NW_006498085.1:1450935-1476722 GCF_000471905.2 Amborella trichopoda | reverse complement strand
AATAATTCAAGAAAATGACCAAAATACCCCTGAAACTTTTCAGGGGTATTTTGGTCAATTTATTTCATGTAAATTATTTTTTTGATATTTTTATTAGATTATCCTATTTTTGAAGAACACACGCCTAAAATTTCAAGTTATTTGGATTTGTAGAAAAAAAAATTAAAATTAAAATACAAAATAAGGTCGTGACCGTCAGATCGGCCCAGATTCAATCTGAGCCGTTGGGCTTATTTTTACCTGTAAGCCCACCGGCTTGCAAGATCATTTTCCATATATATATAAACACATATGTGCTGTGCACACATGTCATACTAGACTTGACAAATATGGGTGAGTCAGATTCTTTGAATCCTTGTTAAGACAGATTCTTGTGTCCACATCCTTGTAACATTGGTGAAAGCAGATTGTATACATGAATTGGAGTACCATTAACAATAGTTATAGTGTGGCATAGATTACCTTGTTGGTGTTTTACATGGTTCTTCCTTAAATTTGTTTAAATCTTGCATGGGGCATTATGTTTAGTTGTAATGAGGAGCCTAGTGTTGCACTTAGGCATCTGCTCTCGTTCCCTATGGTTCAAAGAGAAAGGGAGATGCACCCATGTGGCAGCCACATTTTTAATTTTGGTTGGATGAGTGAGCTTTTCTTTTATTCCTTGCACTTCTCTACATTTTTGTTGTCCCTCTATCTATGGAACCTAATTTCACACTTAGGCAACTCTTGTCATTCTCATGATGAAGGTCCAAGGTGCAAAAGGTCAAGTAAGATGTAGATGTAGTAGTTATATCTTCCTTGGATGAGAGGCCTCCTCTTTTATGCCTTGCCCTGTGCTTCTATATAAGTCTGCCTTGGCCGGTCCCATGATGGTCATATCAGTCCCAAGCCTGGGTATAGGAGGAAGGTTGTGTTAGGTGGGCAACTGTAAAACTTTGCCACATCTTTTCATGAATCCTTGTGCTTCTATATGATATTATTTCTTTAGGTGAGGAAGCTTTCTTGTATGACTTCTTTTTCACCTTAGAGTCTCCTTATAGGAGGTCCCTAATAGATGATGATCTCCTCACAAAGCCCATTATTCTCCTTATAGGTGGTCCCTAATTGATGATGATCTCCTCACAAAGCCCATTCGTCAAGGGAGGACACTTTTGTAGAGTGCCATTCCCATACTACATAGACTACATAGGTTATTTTACTTAAAAATGCCCTATGTTTTTAATTGAATATTTTTTTACTTGAATGATAAGATAAGATGTGACCAAGTTTTATTAACACAACTCACCTCCTTTATCCAAGCTTGGGATGGGTAAAGGGAAAGTTTAAGGTCCTCACTCTTATTAGACCAAATAATTGGGATAAGGCTTGGATGATGATGATTTTTTCACTTGAATGACTATTGAAACCTTTTTTTAATTAAAGAATATTTGTCTAAGTTTTTTCAAAAAAGATAAAAATTGAGATGTCTAACAAAATTTAAAACAACTAGAATGCTTTTATTGAATATGAAAAGAGATGGTTCTTAAAAAGTATTTGATTTTATTTTATCAATAGCCTATGAACATTAAGTAAACTCAAATTAACTATTATTGATTGAAAAGTAGTTATCTAAAATATTAAATATCTAAAGAAATTTTAAAGGATTAAACAAACATTTACTTATTTATTAATATTAAAGGCAATTTTAGTAAATGCCTCTTTATAATGCATATGAAATAAGTTGGCACTTTAGTGAAGTGCCTCTCCATGGTGAATGAGCCTCCATAAGGAGAACACCATTAACGAGGAGCCTCTAAATGGAGGCCTGAAGGTGAAAGAAAGGTAAGTCGAAGGTAGTTCTGATATGTACACCTCTTACAGAGTGGTTTTTTTATTTTCTCTTTATGTTATTCATATATATTTCTTTATTTGTAGTGCTTACATTTCTGAACTGCAAGCTAAGTTTGTTTGACCATGTATCAAGATTGTAATCTTACCTTTTCATATGAGCTTTGGTTTTGTAAGCATTGTAAACTACCATTCTTGCAGATTCTTAATGAGAAAACGGGAATATTTAGCAAAAGAATGAAGAATCTTCACCGAGATCCGATTCTACGTGCTCAAAGAATAGCTGCAATTAAGGTTTGATGAGAAAGTTTGGTTTGTCTTGAGGTGCAATAAGTTAGTTCAAAACCAATGGCAAAAGTGGACTAGCTATCCAATAGAAAAGGATACTTTGTACTCAAACCTGTCCAACCAGCCAATAGAACGAAGTGGTTAAAAAGAAAAGGAAAATAATCTAAAAGAGATCCACTTAAAAAATTCTTGTATATGTATGTGGCCATTTTTAAGACTACTGTAACTTGTTTTCTTTTAAATAAGTTAATTTCTACCAATTTTATTAGAGAAGATCAATCATCGAATCATGGAAGTAGATCAACATTTAAAGGAATAAATTCTAAAAAAATCCATATAAATAAAATAATTAAAAAAATCCTTTACATGTATAGGTGTTATTTACACTTTTACTGTTTCTATGAAAATGTTACGGTGTATTTATGTTTGAAACCCTGAGTTTTCTTCAAGAAGTATAAAGAATCCTCAGTGAAGAAATGCCCTACACTGAGAAAACCTTTAGCAAAGAATGCCCTAGACCAAGAAAACCAAGAAACTGATTTTTGCTTTAGGAAATGATAGTGCATGTAAATGTCTTGACTTATGGTTGGCATACTATATCAGTAGCTGTGTTTTCCATCATCACAAATCTACACTTCTTCGTCAGAGGGCAAAGGGGACTGCTGCGGCAAGGAAGCGGGCATCTGAAACTTTGAAAGTGTTCTTTAGCAATCCGGAGAACCGCCTCAAGAGGAGCATTGCCATGAAAAGTAAGTAAATCACTTCTCCTAAATTGATATGATCCATCCAATTCATTTCATTGTTAATGCTAAGTTAACTTTGATCTCTCATGTGTTCCAGATCTAGTGCCCCCCTCCTCCCCCCTCCCAAAAAAAAAAAAACAAAAACAAAACAAAACAAAAAACACCCTCCTGCCACAATCCCTCCTATCTCACAAACAGTGTCCATATGGTCTCTTTGTGCTACACTCGATCAACAATCCTGATAATAGTAGAGCTCCATATCACCTTTGAGAGATTTTCCCACCAGTATTTCTTCATACATGACATTCATGTGCGCAGAGATAGAGGGAGGGAGGGTGCATTAGACTAAAACAATGCTCTTTTTTTTTTTTGAGAATGTTTGACTAAAACGATGCCAATAATGCAAGCAAATGG
This sequence comes from Amborella trichopoda, assembly GCF_000471905.2. The sequence continues at coordinate 1,473,450 of NW_006498085.1, read as the reverse complement.
CACAATTGCACACATGCACAGACGTTGATGCCTAGGACTAAAACAGTTTTGACATTGATGCAGATGCAAAATTTTACTGTAAAATCTGCGGAAAGGAAGGGCATAGAAGGCATTATTGTCCCTCTTTGAAGGGCCGGTCGGAGGATTTCAGGTACAGGTGTAGCCTATGTGGGGATCGGGGACACAACAGGAAAACATGTGGGAAACTGAGGGCAGCGCTTCACCCCCAGGAAGCAGGTAACGAGGAGTATAATTGTAGCATTTGTGGTGAGTCCGGGCATAATAGTAGAACATGTCCTAGGGGGAGAGAGACTGAAGTGGGCGATCGGGAGTACAATTGTAGTAAATGTGGTGAGAGTGGGCATAACAGTAGGACTTGTCCCAGGGGACAAGATGTAGGAGGTGATGGGGAGTACAATTGTAGCATTTGTGGTGAGACTGGGCATAATAGCAGGACATGTCCTAGAGGGCGAGATGATGAAGGGGGTGAGAGCAGGCATAACGGCACGGCAAGTTATAGAGGAGGAGATGAAGAAGGGGGTGATGGGGAGTACAATTGTAGCATTTGTGGTCAGAGTGGACATAATAGTAGGACATGTCCTAGAGTACGAGATGTTGGGGAGGGTGATGGGGAGTACAGTTGTAGTATATGTGGTGAAAGCAGGCATAATAGTAGAACATGTCCTAAAAGGCAAGAGGATGAAGGGGGTGACGGGGGGTACAATTGTAGCATTTGTGGTGAGAGTGGGCACAATAGTAGAACATGTCCTAAAGGGAGAGAGGAGGAAGGGGAAGGAGGTGATGGGGAGTACAATTGTAGTATCTGTGGCCAGAGTGGGCATAATAGTAGAACATGTCCTAGAGGACAAGCAAATGAAGGGGGTGATGGGGAGTACAATTGTAGCATTTGTGGTGAGACAGGGCATAATAGTCGAACATGTCCTAGAGGGGAAGATAATGAAAGGGGTGTGAGCAGTCATAATTCTATGAGTTCTAGAAGTGGAGATGATGAAGAGGGTGATGGGGAGTACAATTGTAGCATTTGTGGTGAGACTGGACATAATCGCCGGACATGTCCTAAAGGGCGAGGCATTGAAGGGGGTGACGGGGAGTACAATTGTAGTATATGTGGTGAAAGTGGTCATAATAGTAGGACATGTCCCAGAGTACGAGAAAATGAAGGGGTTGACGGGGAGTACAATTGCAGCATCTGTGGTGAGACAGGGCATAATAGTCGAACATGTCCTAAGGGGAGAGAGGGGGAAGTGGGTGATGGTGAGTACAACTGTAGCATTTGTGGTGAGACCGGGCATAATAGTAGAACATGTCCTAGAGGGAGAGGGAAGGAAGGAGGCGATGGGGAGTATAATTGTAGTATTTGTGGGGAGAGTGGGCATAATAGTAGGACATGTCCTAGAGGACAAGGAGTTCAGACAGGTGATGGGGAGTACAACTGTAGCATTTGTGGTGAGACCGGGCATAATAGTAGAACGTGTCCAAAAGAGAGACAGGGTGAAGGGGGTGATGGGGAGTACAACTGTAGCATTTGTGGCGAGACTGGGCATAACCGCAGGACATGTCCTAAAGAGAAAGACATTGAAGGGGGTGATGGGGAGTACAATTGTAGCATTTGTGGTGAAAGTGGGCATAACAGTAGAACATGTCCTAAAGGGGGAGAGGAAGGAGGAGGTGATGGGGAGTATACCTGTAGTATCTGTGGTGAGGTCGGACATAATCGGAGGACATGTCCTAGAGGGCCAGGTGCTAAAGGGGGTGATGGGGAGTACAATTGTAGTATTTGTGGTGAGACTGGGCATAACAGGAGAACATGCCCTAAAGGGGAAGAGATTAAAAGGGGTGATGGCGAATATAATTGTAGTATATGTGGTGAGACTGGGCATAATAGAAGGACATGTCCTAGAGTTAGAGAAGTTGAAAGTGTTGATGGGGAGTACAATTGTAGTATATGTGGTGAGAGTGGGCATAATAGTAGGACATGTCCTAGAGGAAAAAACGTCGAAAGTGGCCGATCAAGTGATTCTGTTCAACAGGAGGAAACAGGTCATAGGGATTACAATTGTAGCATATGTGGTGAGAGTGGACACAATAGTAGGACATGTCGTACAGAGAGAGGGGCTAAAAGGGATTGCGGGGAGGCTGAGCCCAGTGGATCAGTTCACTCTATGAAAAGAGGTCATAGGCGATCATTGTAGGACATGTTGACAGTGGGCCCAATTTTAGGACATGCCCTGGAGAGAGAAAAGTGGAACTGGTAATCAGGGGGAACCTAGGATTAAACTTGGTACATGTAGTAGAGAGAGAAAGTGAACTGGTGATTAGGGGGGAACTCATGATTGGAATTGGAGCTGGTGATTTAGAAGAACTCTAGATTGAAATGCTTGGCTGATTCTTCCAAGATGTGTTTGCTTGAAGCTCATGATTCCCCAACAAGACCAAGTTCAAAAACTGGTTGAGGTTGTATGATCGCCCTTTGATATTATTATCACTAATTAATTCAGTTATTTATCATAGTTATTTATTTGGTTGAGAGTAAACAAATAAAGTCACATCATTTTTCTTCTGAACATTCGCAAGAAAAATCGGATGGGTAATGGGGTGACTTCTAGAAAACTCGTAGTTCCTGTGTACTCATGTAGCAAACTTATTAGCAGTATTATTGTCAGTGTTGTTTAGATTCACTTCATGTAGCAACTTATTAGCAGTATTATTGTCAGTGTTGTTTAGATTCACTTCATGTAGCAAACTTATTAGCAGTATGATTCACTTCATGTAGCAAACTTATTAGCAGTATTATTGTCAGTGTTGTTTAGATTCACTTTGAAGTCTTCTTTGGTTTGGTCGGAAAAACAAAGCAATTCGGTGTTTCGGCTGATTCGGAGGAAGACTTTGGAATTTTTAAAGGAAAAAGTTTATATATGGTTGCAACCTTAAAATGTAGAATTAAAGATGCACCTCAAAAATCCATTGGAAAATATTGTTTTAATATAAAAAGACCCTCTAATTAATCATCTCAACATTGAGACGTATGAATATGAAAAAGAAAAAAAAAAAGGGTTTTGAGTCCCAAAAACAGTGCATCTTGCAATCCATTATCTAGACCGTCCATTTTCAAGATTTTCATATATTTATAGATCTATTTGATTTTAGCCGTTTTGGGAGTTTAAAATTTTGTAATTGGATATGAAAATAAGTTTTCAAATAATCTTAAAAAAAATTTACACCAAAATTACAAAAAAATTGGAGGTGTGCTTTAATTGGATTGGTTGCAACTTATAGAAACTACACCCTTCAAAGTATATATTTGATATAAAAATATATTAAAATAATAAAAATTTTGAAAATAAAAAGCATTAAGTAAAAAAGAGAATTCTATACGGCTGAAGAGGTTGAATCATACCGAAGCAGGCCAAAGCATGGAATTGTCTTTTAAACTTCTTGAAAGACAATTTTGTGCTTCAGTCAAAAAGGCCAAAGCTTTGGCACAAGAGGCCGAATCTAACAGAAGCGGATGCTTAGAAGTTCAATTCACTTGGGTCTAGGGCGAAGACCCGAAGACTTCTGCCAAAAAGATATGGGAGACACCATAGATTTGGTAACTTCCATGTACCACATTTCACTGCTTAATGGATTCAAACTTGGGCAAGGGGTACAAATTTCACTGCTTAATGGATTCAAACTTGGGCAAGGGGATTTAGCAAGGTCCATCAGCAAAACTGATAAAAACTGAGCCATGGACAATTGCTTCCTAAAATTTTAAGCACCTGTTCATGGTTTTGCATAAGAAGGGATTCAAGGGGCTTGGGTTCAAGCCTTTGATAAAAAAATTGGCCAACTCATCTTTGGACTCATCCGAGTCCCTTGGATCAGTGGCTTGGAGAATCTTGAGGTGAAATCTTGAGACTCGCCTAGAGTTGCTAGAGTTGGCAAGTTTTTAAGGATGACATTTCTGCTTTTACGAAAACAAAATAAAGCTTCACCTCAAATCCTCATTTAGAAAGCACTTTCGGCAACGGAAATTTTCATGATGGCTCTAAAATCAATTTCTAACACTGACAATGAAATTTGAAACTCAAAAAATTGTACAAATCGTGCGGGTCTATGGACACTTAATTTTAGGGCGAAATGGTTACGATATACATTATTTTTAGAGCTTGAATTCCTAATTTTTATAATGATTGAATTACAATTTTCAATGAGTTATAAGGTGAGTCTTTACTTATTATATTTATAAAGCTGCAACCCTATCAAACCATTTTTTTCTTTTTAAATCGGATGAGCAATTTCTTTGTATATATATATATATACCCAGCTTGACTCAAGACTCGCCTGAATTGAACCGGGTGACTCGGACTCTGGATCCAACTAACCTGCAAGAGAAAGGTCATCAGGGGGCTATGTGAATTCAATTGTTGGATATGGAGATAGAGGTTTCCAAGTTGTTGGTGTCTACAGTGTGAAACTACAGTTTGAAAAAGAAGTCATAGTTTGAGAACTGAGAAATAAATATTTGAGGTATTATTTCTAGGGGTTTGCCATTGATTGAGTTTGGCAAATTTTACATTAACAAAGTAAACGAGTCAATTCAATCAAACGGGGTGGTATAAGCCTCTTTGCTGTGGACGCAACCAGCCTTACCCAAGCGCTAAAAATGAATTTGTTTTTTATTTTTATTTTGTTTAAAAATTGGGAAATTATTGTACTAAATTAATTTTTATCTATCTAAAAAAAAAACTCGAACTTCCATAAACTTTGTTTACACTATTTTTCTTCAATTTTCATCATTTGTAATCAAAATAACTTTCATAATTGTCGTATATTATCGCAAAAAATAATTATATACATAAAGTACTATAATGATTAGCAAAAAATAATTACGGTACTTAAAGTATTGGTTAGCAAAAAACAATTACAATATTTAAAATACCGTAATAGTTAACACACTTTATACTCTATTTAAAATATCGTAAAAATTATCTTTTAATATAACGGTACTCGAATTATCTTAATACTAATTAAACTTCATAAATGTCTTTCACATATTGATTTGCACATGCACTAAAAGTACGGTAAAAAACCTAAATACCATCTCTCCCTCATAAAATACGATACCATCTCCCGAGGATGACTCCTCAAAGGGAAATTCGATCCCAATCTCTCTCCTGCAAAGAAAAAATGGTGTTTCTCAGGCAAAAGAATGGGGATGGAAAATGCCTATGCATGTATGAGAGTCTCCGTGCTTCTCAGGAGGGGTTCTTCAATGACCAGAGCAAAAAATTTCAAAGACAAAAATTGCTCGAACGAGGAAGGAAGTAATAAACCAGAGGAAATAGGGGGTTCTATTGACCATCAAAGACTTTGAAACCCATCAAAGTTTGAGGAAAATCGAACCCATAGAGGGAGGAAATAAAAATGGTGTTGTTAAAATTGAATCTATCGAAAAATCAGAAGGCCATGAGAAATTTTTGCTTCAGAGAGTAAGAGCCCCTGAGAAATTCAGCGCCAGAGAAGAAGAATGGAGACCCTAAACCGGCAAAACAAGGAAGAAAGGGGTTTTTGAAGAATATCACGGCCTTTCAGTACCATGGTATTCCTTTGAGTGGTCCGGAATCTATGAAAGTCATCACTGTACTGATGTACCGTAACGATGCATTTTGTCTTTATTACCGGCCATAAAAGTTTTTTTTTTGGTAAAAATAAATAAATAAATATAATAATATATATATATATTAAAAATAAAAAAAATTATAAAAACTTCTCGAAATATATTATTCACTCAACTTACCACCTTCGTACTTTCTCTCTCATCTTTTTCTTCCAACAAATTATCTTCGCAAATACCTCCCAAACCCAAAAAAAAAAAAAGTTAAAAAGGGTAAAAAAATACCCTTTTGTCTTCATACCCTTTCTCTATGCACCCGAAGCTTTTCCCACGTACTCCAGCACCATAGAAACACACTTTGGCAGACAAGCTTTTGGAGCCAGAGTGCTCCGACAGTCAGATCAGCCCCTCCGATAGTAAGCCACTTTGATTCGGGGGTTTAGTACGTCACTCCGGCGATTTTTACATGCGCTCTAGCAATATCTACATGCGCTCTGACAATACTCTTTTGGAGCACATTGCTTAGGCGGTGTGACAGTATGCTCCGGCAGTCATTTCAAAGCGGTCTGGCGTTGTTGTTTTTCACTCCGGTAATAGGCAACTTGGGACTGCCAATTGAATTTTTATTGTACGATAAGGTCATTTTTGTCCAAAAAATTACATCTTTTTACTTTGGGGATTTTGTAAAGAAAACTTGTTGAGGGGAAAAAAGTGTGAGGAGAAATTTAGGTGGAGGTACGTTGAGTGAATAGTGTATTTTTTTAAGGGTTTTGTAATTTTTTCAAAAAAAAAATGGTGTAGCCAAGATTTAGAAAAGTAGGGTTTTTTTTTTTTTTCTAATAAGACAAAAATTAGGGTATATATTTTTTTATATTTTTTTAAAAAATTAAATTAATCTTAAATTTCAGCTTTAGGTTTATTTTTTATATGTAATTACATAAAACAAATAAAAATATTATTTAAATAAAAAATAAAATGAGATAAATATTTAGCTATTAGATATGACTTCATGAAATATCTCAACCACTATATATAGTGATGACAACGGATGAGATATTAGATATGGTCTCATGAAATATCTCCACCACTGGATATATCTAGTGGTAACCACGGATGGGATAATAGATAGGGTATAGTTGGCATATGATGCATCCGTAGCTCTAGCTCTAGAGGTAAAAGTGCACCTTCAAATTTTATCATGCTATATAATTTTGATATAAAATATTCTTAGGATTATCTCAAAATTCATTTTTATAACTAATTATAAAATTTTAAATTTAAAAATAGTTAAAATCAAGTAGATCTATAAACATATGAAGATCTTGAAAATGGACGATCTAGATGATATGTTGTAAAATGCACTATTTTTTAGACTCAAAATCTTTTTATTTTTCTTGGTCATACATCTCGATGTATGATGATAAATCAAAGGGTTTTTCAACCTTAAAACTACCTTTTCCGATGGATTTTTTAGAAACATTTGTAGTTCTAAGTTATAAAGTTGTATTATTATATAAACTTTTTCCTATTAGATATGGCCTCATGAAATATCTCAAACCACTAGATAGAGTGATGACGATAGATTGGATATGGGCGGGGGATCGGACGTGGGCCGGGATACAGGGATGGCAACGGATTGGATATGGGTCGAACCTGTTGGACACGTTTCTGTAACTGAAACATCACTTGAGAGAGAGAGAGCTTCTCTAGTTTTCGCAAGAGAGCAAGAGAGAGAGAGATGGAGTTTTGAGAGAGAGACCTTATGTGAGAGAGTGAGGGTGGTTAGAAAGATTGACATTAACGGAGAAGAAAAGTTTAGATAGGGTGTCATTTTAGTATTTTTTGGATGAAAAATTTATGCTCAAAAGGGTTTAGGGGTTGTAAGATAGAAAAGTTGGAGACCTTTTATTTACAAGCATAGTTAGCAAGTGGGGACTTTCAATAAATCGGCTCCCCATAAAATCGAAAACAAATCGTTTTTATTTAAAAAAGTCAGATGAAAAAATCGAGTAAATAATATAGCTCGGAAAAAATACTTCATATAAAAATATCACTAATATATCGGATTAGGCTAAAAACTCGGAGTAAAAAAATCGAATAAATTTGTAATATTAGAAATTTTAAAATTTTAAAAAATAAAAGGTATATCAAAGCCATCAATAACTAATTCATCCATCAAAAATTTATTAGACTAATATAATTAAGTTAATTAATTTAGATGCATCACGACTCTCATTCAATATTAAATATATAATTAACTAGTATATACCAAACAAAATGTACGATATAAATCTACCCATTAAATCTTTAAGAAATAACACACTTACTTATTACATACCAAAAACAAATGTACTATATAAATTTATTTATTAAATACTTTAACTATCGTATGGTGACAAATATACTATATAAATTTATTCCTTAATTACTTAAACATCACACCTGCTTAGTAGAACCAAAATAACTACACGATTTTTATTTTCTCTTACAATGATTTAACTATAGTATGGTGACTATGGTGAGACCATAACAATGATTAAGTTTTATAAGAGCCTCATAGAAATTTGGGTTTCACATCTCTATATTTACAGTTTAGAGCTAGACGAAGGAAGCCTGTGCTCATAGCCATTAGGGTTTATAAAGAGAGAAGAAGGAAGAAGTAAGATGTAATCAGCTTAACAAACCTTAATGGAAGAGGTTCTAACTGATTTTATTGATTTTTAGAGAGAGAGAAGGAATATTGATTGGGATATCTTGAAGAGGGTTTTTTTCTTATTTTATTGGTTTTTAGAGAGAAAAAAGAAAGATGAGATACTGATTTGGGAATTTTTGAAGAGGTTTTTTTTTTTAATTTGGAATGTTGTTTGAGAGAAAGTTTGAAGTATACCGTAAAGAGGCCTTAATTGATTGTTAGAGAGACAAAAGGAATAGGGTTTTTTATTTTCTTAAGAAAACAACATATTGCGTTTGGGGAACTAATCCTGTCCATACAATTGCTTGCTCTGGTAGGTTTATCTATATTGTTTTTCTTTATTATCATATAATCAAAAACAAAATATTGATTATTTGGTTCAATAATAGTTTTATAAAAACGATTTTCATAAATAAACACATAAATATGCATGTTTATATTTTTTTTTACATAGTTATTTCCTTTACAAATGATTTATTATAAACAATATTTTATTTACACAACGATTTTTCATAATAACAACTGAAATCTACATTTATTCGTGTAAGTTTAAAAAAAAGGGGAAAAAGTTCATATTTTCCATCTACAACTGTAGCTTTAAGGAACACAATGGAGATAAAAATTTATATTTTTGGTTTTTTAACTGAAATAAAATTTTTTTTTTTCGAAAGCATGGGAGTAGCAATAATCGCAATACACAAAACAAGAAAAAAAATGTTTCTTTCAAATAAATTATGGGTAAAAAAAATACGATATTTTGGCCTGATTTAAATCCTATTATAAAAAAAGCGCATTTAAAACTTTATTTTTAAGGAAAACAACAAAGCAGCCGCCGCCGCCGCCGTCGCTCATTTATTGAATTCTCCATTGCTATAAACGCAGCAGCACAGTCTGGCCATGCCACGCCATGCAGCAGCACAGTCTGGCCATGCCGTGTTACCATCCAGTATTGAATTCTCCGTCGCTATAAATGCAGCAGCAGCCGTACAGTCTGCCGATCCCACCTACCGGAGATAGAGATTAGCAGAGTCTTTGGAGATGGACAGCGGCCCATGGCTTTCTGATGAACCCGGGACCAAATATGCACAGGTGCGTCCTCTGTTTATTTCTCTGATTTCTATCCCTTTGTTCCGCCACCGATTCTGAGACTCTCATACGCTGTCTGTTTGTCTCAGATCAATGCCTTCAGTGATCGTCCATTTGGGGGAAATCCGGCCGCTGTGTGTTATCTGACCGAGAAAAAGTCAGACAAGTGGATGCAGCTTGTCGCCAGGGAATTCAATCTCTCTGAGACCGCTTTCCTCCTGAAGATCCCTGATGTCGCTGCAAATAATGAATTCAGTCTTCGATGGTTCACCCCAAAAGTTGAGGTAAATTGTAACCCTTCACCAATTATATATTGAGGATACTGAGAATGAGTAACAGGTTAATAACTCTGTTTGAATTTGCCTAGGGACGACGCAAACCTCCTTATAAGCTAAATCGATAGAGAGAGCTGGGCATTATTGAAGGCTTCTCTTTTAATTCTCTTCTTTGGCTCTGAATTATGCAGTTACATCTATATTTATTGCCTCTTCGTTTTCTTCATCATCCTTTTGTTTTTTGATGGGTTATGTTGTAGCACTTTGATACCACTCTAAACCCGATGGGTTAATATTTTGATAAATAAGGTATGAGACGAAAAGCATGAAACACCTACAACAAGAACACAAATGGCACCACGGTTGATCTTTTATTTTTATTCCATAACTAAGCCAAGGAAGAGAACAACGGTTGATCTTTTATTTTTATTCCATAACTAAGCCAAGGAAGAGAACAACTTTGAAAGCAAACAAGATTTTATCACACTCAAAGGGGAAACAATCCAAAATCTCTATGAGAACCGTTTCTCAAGAAACAAGCCTTTCAATTTTTGAAAGTCCAAAAGAGTCCCCATCACAATTTTCTTGTTCAAAGGAGAAAATCGCATCTAGAAAGAAATTGTATCTAGAAGGAAATCGCATTTTATGCACAAGAGGCTCTACCTCCCTCTCTCTCTAGATGAACTACCATTCCTATGGTAACTCAAATTGGGCACACAAATTTTCTACATTTTTATCCCATATATATAATTAAGAATCCACAATTGGAAACTTCCTATTGATATAACATATATCTTAAAAGACAAAGAGATAAATCCAAGAGTCATAATCTTTTTGGATTTTTATTTCTTTTTGGAATCTTATCAATATCAATATCAATCCCACAAATACGGGAATATCTCAATCCCACAAAATATGGATTAATCTCAATCTTTTTTTATTTCTATTTCCATATGTGGGTGATTTTGGATAGCACCTGCAATGAGTCCAGATATTTCTCATGCCGTTAGTGTTGTTAGCAAGTATATTGCTAATCCAGGAAAGGAGCATTAATATATGGGAAAATGGATTATGCGTAACCTAAAGGGTACATCAGATGTGGGTCTGATGTTTGATAGAGATAGCAAGTTTGGCGACAAGGTTGTTGGTTATGTTGATGCTGACTTTGGAGGTGATTTAGACTGTAGGAAATCTATTACAGGTTATTTGTTTACATTTGGAGGAGCTCCGATTAGTTGGAGGTCGATGCTACAAACCGTTGTTGCCTTGTCTACGATTGAAGCACAATACATGGCTGTTACTGAGGCAGTAAAAGAAGTCATTTGGTTTAGAGGGCTTGTAAGCGATTTGGGCTTACGACAGGATGGGACTGTCACTTATTGTGACAGTCAGAGTGCAATGCATTTGGCGAAGAACTTTGTGTATCACGCAAGGACGAAGCACATTGATGTCAGATACCATTTTATTCGTGAGATCATAGCTGAAGGTGATTTCTTGTTACTAAAGATTGACATTAAGAAGAATGTTGCAGATATGTTGACAGTTCCATTACAAAAGTTCAAGCTATGCTTGGACTTGACTAATGTGCTGCCCAAGTAAGCGCCTGTGGAGGCGCGTGTGGAGAAGACAGTCGATGAGAATTTCTTTTGGAATTCAAGCTAAGGTGGAGATTTGTTAATATTTAGTTGCCTTGTAATTTTCTTTTTTTGATTTAGTTTAAAACATCGATCGCCTTCGCCTGTGGATGTAGTCACAATTGTGACGAACCACGTAATTTTTGGTGTTCTTTTTATGTTATTTATTTCCTGCTTTATTTTTGTTGATTGTTTTTTTTTTGTCGATTCTTTTTCTCGTACTTTATTTGCCAAAAAATCAACCCTTCGGGTTTTGAGCTTCCACGCACAACAAGTGGTATCAGAGCCGTGGTTTGGGTTTTCAGTAAGGCAATAAAGGTTTCAAAGGCAAGGTTCAAGGTGGAAAAATATGATGACAAGCATGAATTTTTCAGCAAGAATGATGAAGAAATTTGTTTGGCAAAAGATGAAAAATCCGTGAAGCTATCCACTTGATGTTGGCATGGTGAGCAAGTGATATTAATATCAAGGTGGAGATCGTTGGATTTGGTGCTATCCAAAATCACCCACATATGGAAATCCCATATTTTGTGAGATTGATTGATATTAATCTATATTTTGTGGGATTGAGATATTCCCATATTTTGTGGGTTTGATATTGATATTGATAAGGTTCTTAAAAGAAATATAAATCCAAAAAATATAGGAATATCTCAATCCCACAAAATATGGATTGATCTCAATCAATCCCACAAAATATGGGATTTCCATATGTGGGTGATTTTGGATAGCACCAAATCCAACAATTGTATATCTCAATTTCTTTTGCAATCTATCTCTTTTTAGTTCTGCTCTCTCACTCCCCCTTTTCCTTCTCTCTCAAGGGAGTTCAGCCTTCTCACATTTCTCTTATTCATCTTTTTGGAAAATTTCACCTCTTTCCTCTTCTTCATCATCATCTTTTTCAGAACTCACTTTGGCAATGTCAAGCTGTGGTTGCGTTAGTAACAGCATCAACAGATCATGCAATTTTTGTCCATGAAATTTTTTTTCTCATATTGCACATGGAATGCAATGTCAATCTTATTACTTATGACTTTGATCTACAATCTCTTGCTTGTCATGTGTTCTTGGATTGATCCATCTTTGTTATAAATATTTGCTGGTGCTCAAGGAAAATGGTCCAAGTAATAAATATTTAAAGGGAAATTATCAAAAATATATAGTTTTAGATTGTTAGAAATAAACCCCAAATTTTCAAAAACCTCATCCATGCCCTTTTTCTCCATTATTTTAATCTTTTAACAAAAATACCCTTTATGGTAGTCTTAGATTTGTGAAGGCACCATGGTCGACCTAGAATCGTGATGGAATTTTAAACATCGTAATGATTATTGGATTGCTAGAGCTTGTAGAGCATCACGGCCTGTTAAACACCGTTATGCGTCCCTCGACCATCACAGTGTTTTTAACATTGATGGTTATAAGCATATTCTTTAAAATCATCTCTGTAGAGTGTCGTGATGATTTTCTTTTACATCACGGCTGTTGAAATATCATGATGCTTCCCTTGACCATCACAGTTTTAAACACCGTGATGGTTATGAGCGTACCAGAACTTGAAAATAGTCATGGTCTGTAAAGTGTCGTGTTGTTTTTCTTATATATTCCATGTGAATTAACCTATCACTGAGCCACAGCCACGCCATTCTACAGACCGTGATGATTTTAAAGTTTCAGTATACTCATAACAATCACATTGTTTAAAATATCACAGTGGTCAAGGGAGATATCATAGTGTTTCAAAGGCCGTGACGTAGAAGGAAAGCATCATGGCATTTTACAGACTGTGATGATTTTAAAGTTTCAATACGCTCATAACCATCACAGTGGTTAAAATACCGTGATGGTCAAGGGAGGCATCACGGTGTTAAAAAGGTCGTGAGGCTTCTTCAATAACCCAATAATCATTACGGTGTTTTATTTGTTTACCATTAATTGTTGGGATGAAGGGGTGCCTATGAAAATTTTGGGGTGACATAAATTCCACAAACATGGTTTTTTGGTTCTTTCGGTTTTGGTACACACATACCACCACCAGGCAATGATTGTTCTTGCTGTTGAAAGAGGAGTTGCTCCTGTATATCATATTCAGGGGAATCAAAAGATTGATGAAGAGGGCAAAATGGCGATGCACCATGTGTTGTGTCTTGGCTCGTGCGAGCCTCACTGAGGCACGTGGGCATGCATGGTGCAAGGCCGTGGTCTAATAATGGGCTAATTCACATGAGATGTACAAGAAAAACATCACGACACTCTACAGACTGTGATGATTTTAAAGTTTCGGCACGTTCATAATGATCACAATGTTTATAATACTGTGGTGGTCAAGGGAGACATCATGGTGTTTCAAAGGTTGTGATGTACAAGGAAAATATCATGGAATTTTATAGACTGTGATGATTTTAAAGTTATAATATGCTCATAACCATCACAATATTTAAAATATCGTGATCGTCAAGAAAGGCATCACGGTGTTTAAAGGGCCGTGATGCTTCTCCAGTAACCCAATCATCATTACAGAATTTTACTTTTTGAGCAATAATTGTTGGGATGACGGGGGTGCCTATGCAAATTTTGGGGTGACACAAATTCCACAAACATGGTTTTTTAGAGCCTATGCAAATTTTGGGGGTGACACAAACGCCACAAACATGGTTTTTTAGAAGTGTAATTTCATAATGAACAGTGAGAAGAAATCACTCCACCATATATCTATATATATGTAGAGAGAGAGGTAGGGGGAGAGAGAGAGAGAGAGCCCCTTCAACACTCAACTTTACTTTGTAAAGAAATTCAATTGAACTCATTGCTTTCTATGAGGGATCATGATAACTTGTTTGGCACCTCATACAATAAATTACACCTTATGATAGAGGAATTAATTAATATTGTATTTTGTCACATTTGATTGAATTTATCATGTTTTCTGTTTGATTTTCACTATCCTTGTACATTCTGATTGTACTAATACAAATTGATACCGGGATGTTAGTTTATACAGTCTGAATTGCTTTCACTTTGGGTCAATGGAAATAATGTGGGCCATGTGTATGTTTGAGTTTCATTTGATTTGTTTTTCAAATGAGTAGTATTTGCCATTTGGGTCCTCTATATTTCTAACTTTGCAGCAGTATGATTTGTGTGGGCATGCGACATTGGCATCGGCCCATTTTCTCTTCACGTACGGGTTTGTTGACACCGAGATCATCAAATTCCACACAAAATCTGGGATTTTGACAGCCAAGAAGGCTAGAGATGGCGCAGGGTCTCCAGATATGATAGAACTTGACTTTCCAGTGGTTCCACTGTTAGAATGTGATGCAGAGGATGTGGAGAAGTTGAAGAGCGCACTTGGTGATGTAGAGATGGTGTGGTCCGGGAAGCCCATGTCAGGTGGTTATGTGGTAATTTCATGCACCCCTCTGCACAAAAGAGAGCTTTTCGTGTTCCATATGCTGAAGGCTTCTCCGCTTATAATATATTTGAGGGAATTTTATCCTGCATCCATTCTCGATTGTTTAAAAATTGCATTTTTTTTTTTTCTATTTGTCAAAGGTTGAGCTTTCTAGTAACGAGGAGGTGAAAAGGTTGCAGCCCCGCTTTGATAAAATGCTAGATTTTCATGGCAACGGAGGTCTTACTGTGACAGCTGCTGGAGGCCATGACAATAAACTTGATATGACATCCAGATTTTTCTGTCCTAAGGCTGGTGTTTTAGAGGTAATTGAAATTTTTAGTCTTGATTAATAGAAAAGAAGATGCCTTATTTTTTCAAGGATTGATTGAATCAACCTCTTTTTTGGTGATTGAGCCATGTGACTATGTTTTTTGGATGGAAATACTAGCTGGATGCATGATATAACAAAAGGTTTTCAATGAAGTTGAGATGAAATGTGTTGTATTTCAATTTCAGATAATAGAAGCAGAAGGTTGAACTTCAGAATGATTAAATTAGCAGTGATACCCAATGGCACTGATAAATTTTTCTGAATATTATTAGTTAATTGCATTTGATTGAAAGTTTCAAGATTGACCTTTATTATCTGGTGTATAGGTTTCAATGCTTCATCATATCCAAATCGCAAGCAAAATGCTAAAAAATTATTTGGATCATTGGTACTGCTGTTAGTAAAGCACAAACAAGAATGGCATGTGTGATTTTATAGTTGGTCTTTGCTATGTTTCTCAATGCTATATGTCACTATTGCAAGTGTTGGTTGATATTGTTTATCATATACTGCTCACTAGTATAATGGATTGTAGCTAGTCACTTACTCTGTTTTATTGTTGTCTCTCTGAATTTTGCTGGTATTTTTTTGTAGACTGCTGGAGTTATTATTCTCCAACTTGTCTATCGCTTCGAAGTCTTGCCAGTCTTTGGTTCCTAGGTAGTGGTAATGAATTATGTTGTAAAAGGTTAATGTGTTGTCTCTGATTTGCTTCCAGATTATGTGCCTTCTAGAATTATTATACCTGATCATGCATCTTGTCCTATAGCACATTTGGGGCATGCCATTTTCTTCCCAAGATGGTACATCTTGGGCATGTCATTTTCTTTCGAAGTTTTGACATACTTATTATCATATACATTTTTTAAACATTTAAAAAAGTTTCTGAAATCCTTTAAAATGAGTAGCAGAGTTTCTCCTCAACTTTGAAATTTCTTTGATGCGTATTTTAGCTAAGCATACTTTGCATGGGGAATAGGGCTATTTTCCGAAGTTTCTTATTAAAGCATTCTGAACTAGAGCAATTTTGGAACATGTTCTTAATCTCTTAAAGAATTTATAATTCTGTTGTTGGTTAAATAAGCTGGGGACAAACAATTATTTCAATAGTGTTCTCCCTCTATAAAAATCATTTATATACATTCCCTTGAAATACTAAATTTCTTCACATATCATCAGTGGTTATATTTTGGCATTAGATTCTTGCTTCATGTCTAAAAGTGAGAGTGTGTGTTTCTCATTTTCTCATGTGGAAAAAGACTGCCTAAAAGAATGCAGTCTAAGCATTTTTCTTTTAATTCCTCAAAAAAGGTAAGGGGAGAAAAAAAAGGGATAAAATTTGCATTCGAAATCTTTGAAAATTTGGGACTATCATTTAAAAAGTCATCTTAAAGTTCTTGAAGAGAATTGACTATTAGTGAGGACCTTTTTTTTTGTACATTTCACAATCAATAGTCTTGTTCATGTGTATGTTATGTATCGAGTGGACGAATATTGCATAACTATCATGTCTGTTGTTTTTGTTAGAATGCATCTATAATTTCTTCAATTCCAATCGACTAGGTGTATTGTGTTGATTCTTTGCAGTAATATATTTGGAAATGCCCAGTGATTCCTTCTTCGCATTAGCACCATTTCGAGTACAACTGGTACATTACAAAATAACTCTTACTCTAGCATCTTTACCTTTGCCCATGATCCTCCTTTGGATTTTGGATTCACTCAACTCATCTATTTTTGATTTGAAGAAAAAGAAAGAAATAAGTGGTTTATATAGTGTAAAGTCACTTGTTGCAATGTATAAGGAGAATTTGTCCATACTCAATATATAACATTGCATATGTTATCATCATCATCATTATCATTATCCAAGCCTTATCCTGACTATTTGGGATCGGCTACACAAATTATATTCTGCCATTCCACTCTATCAAGGTCCATACCCTCAATTTGACGATAAATCACCATATTTTTTCTCACTATTTCTATCCATATCCTTTGGGGTCTTTTGCTTGCCCTTTTAGAATGCTCCATTTGAACCAAATCACCCCCTCTAACCGGTGTTGTTCTAAGTTGATCAGCTGATGATCAAACCACCTAAATTTACTTTCCCTCATTTTATCTCCTATTGGAGCTACCATTAGGTTCCCTTGAATATATTCATGTAAAATTCTGTCCTTCCTTATTTTGTCACTCATTTATCCGAACATCCTCATCTTAGCTACACTCATTCTATGGATATATTTCTTGACCGCACTGCATTCCGTCCCATAAAGCATGATTGATCTTATAGCCATCCTATAAAACTTCCCCTTAAGTTTCATTGATATACAATGATCACATAAAACTCTAGGAGCACATCTCAATTTTGTCTACCTAGCTTTAATTCTATGAGCCACAATCTCTCCTTTCTCATGGGTTGTCGACATAAGATATTGAAAGTAAACTCTTTTAGATATTTTTTGGTCGTCAATATTAACTAATTCCTTGTTTATACTCCTATTATTATTAACTTTATTTTATAATCATATTATCCTAATTTTAAAACCTTTAGATCATAAAGCAGCCCTCCAAAATTCTAACTTCACATATATGTCGTCTCTAGTCTCCTTAATCAAAGCTGTCATCTGCAGACAAAATACACTACATGACCTCATCTTATAGTGGTTTAGTTAACTCGTCAATAACCAAAGCAAAAAGGTATGGGCTCAACATTGATCCCTGATGTAGGCCAGTTGTCATTGAAACTCACTTCTCTCCACTAGTTATCTTCATATTTGTTATTGCTTCCTTGTACATATACCTAACCATGTCAATTATATCCTCTTAAGACTCTTTTCTTTTTTCAGCACCCACTAAATTATATCTCTAGGTACCCTATTATATGATTTTTTCTAGATTAATAAAGACCACATGGAGATCTTTTCTCTTCTCCCTAGACTTCTCCATCAATTGCCTTCGTAGAAAAATAGCCTCAATGTTTAACCTCCTAGCATAAACCCAAACTGATTTTATGATACACTTGTTTTGTGTCTTAGTTGTTGCTCATTCAGTCTCTTCCACATTTTCATAGTGTGGCTCATAAGTTTGTCTCTCTTTTATTTTTGTAAGCAGGGACCGCAATATTTTTTCTCCATTCATCTAGTATTTTTTTTGTTCTCAAAATCTTGTTGAACAATGTTATAATATAAGAATTAAGGCAAAGCCCTAATGTATGTTTTCGTGGTAAAATAGTGTGTACTTCTTTTCCGAGTCAAACCGGTTAACCATAGTTACTCGGAACTGGCCCATAGCCGGTTGACTGTCCTCGTTCGAGCAGCAAGCTCTGATGATGATCTTTTTTTTATAAGGAAGGTCAACTTTATAATATCCAAAATAAAATCAGCACAACAACTGGCCCTCACAAGTTGTGTTTGCCGCTAATAGTTATTACAATATTATATCATTGGGGTCCAAAAGAGTGGTGCTAGGGGGAGGGTACTTGAGGTGGACTGCAGGTCTTTCTCAATGATAAAGAGAAGTACTATCCCAGTTCGAGGAGGTGAACACAGATGATGATCTTTTTCTTATGAAGGTCAACTTTATAATATCCAAAATAAAAGCAGAATGCACAAGTGGCCCTCAAAAGTTGTGTTTGCCACTAACAGTTATTACAATATTACATCATTGTGGTCCAAAAGAGTGGTGAAGGGGGGGAAGGGAGTGTACTTGTGGTGGGCCGCAGGTCGCTTGATAAAGAGAAGTGCTATCAGGTGAGGAGTGAAAAGTCTTGTACTCTTTCATTTGAATTTTCTAATTGTGGTTATTTTTCATTTATAGTTAGCAGACCCACTATAGGCTATACTACCAGTCCAAATTTCAGGTAAAAAATGCTGATCACCGTGTATTGAGAATGAGGCTAGTACCCTTTTGGATTGTTCATCAAAAGGTGGCAATCTATTGTTAATCTGAGTCAGTAATTCACAAAACTCTATCACAGAGCCAAACACCAAGACACAGCTGATGTCATTGCCACCAAAGTTTAGGGTAAAACTAATTTAGCGGGAAATGTTTTAAATAAAAGAGTCAATCCTAAATGGCAACTATGTATAATATAAAATATATCCAACAGGTAATGATTAAAAACTAGATGGATCAGGGCAATGGCAAGGAACAATACAAAATACATGCCCATGAGACAACAAAGAACGAGTTAAACATAAACAACCATTATGACAATGATGCACCCAGGGGTGAAATCTCTATAACAATCACTGCTTGCAAATCAGCATATGCCCAAGGGAAAATATCAATCATCAATTGAAGGATCAGACCATAACTACAATGATTCCAATTTTCTTCTTGTGAACTTTGTGTGGTTTGTACTTATAGGCTTTGGTTTGTAAAAGTCCCACATCATGCACCTTTAACAAATCTGTTTAAGCTCCAGCTTTTTGAATCATTTTTCTTCCACAGGATCCTGTTACTGGAAGCGCTCATTGTGCATTGGCACCGTATTGGGAGTCAAAGCTTCAGAAGAACATCCTGAATGCTTTCCAGGTACATAGAACTTACTATTCTGCATTTCTTCTGTGTTTTTCATATGACCCGATCACATTATTGAATAACATTTTGTCTACTGCCAGGCTTCAGAGCGTGGTGGGAATCTGTGTCTTGTTTATGACAAAGTTGAAAACCGGGTAAAGCTACTAGGGCACTCGGTGACAATAATGAAGGGGATACTTTTAGACCATGGTGCATATTGACTATCAGCATCTTACCCTTTTGATCAATTCAATAAAGAAGGCTAAGGCAGCGGATAGCTTGGTATATTGATAACTATGATGACCTGGTAAACATTATCTGTGTGCTACTTGGCAGCAATTATTTCAGTGTAAGGAATGGATGATTTGCTTTAAGGAATGATGATTTGCTTTTTCCAATAATGTGACAATAATATGAGACTTCATTTTTCAATGGATTCTTTTGATACATGTTACCTTGATTTAGCTACATTTGGCATTGGAATATTAGACACTAAGCTGGGACAGGTTCCTTAGGTAGATTATTGAAGTTGTCTAACTGGAGCCTAACTGGAGTTACCGTCCGGACTCAGTTTTATGACCTGCTCTATGAAAGCTCTAGAGATCAGTAATTTACACCACACATAACAGAGTTAATAGTTGCAGCCTTTTTCTAATGCTTGTATTGGGAGGATGCAAATGCTCCATAGGAAAAGATGATTTCAAAGCGCCAGATTACTTTTCCTAATTAATTCAGATTTATTGTGGGCGTGATATTATCTCTTCACAGTTGTCTAAAGAAACATATATTGTATCTCAATAAAATATCAAGGATACAGTGTTTGACTGGGTTTCTGTGATGGGTAAGCTTTCTATACTGGACATAAATTTATGTATTTCCCCCTATCCAACCATGCATTTCTAATGTATGTCTGAGAGGACCTAAATCACAATCTCATGCTTCTATACTATTTTATTTTTAAATTTTTTCTACGGAACATTTTGATACCAAATTTTGGGCATCTACTCATCTCTTAAACTCACACCTGGAGAAAAATATAGGAAAAATATTCTCAATAAAATGAAATGATCAAAATGCTCTTAAAACTTTAGGGGTATTTTGGTAATTTTATTTTCATTGAAAATATTTTTAAAATATTGTACTTAGGTGTGCCCCGATGACATGTACCCAATTTTATTTTCATATAATAGGTAGAAAAAATATTAAAAATAAACTACTCTGAAGTGTAAGATGTAGATCACACGGTCCTGATGTGCCTAATGAAACCTTTCCCTGATATGCCTCATGTGACTGAAGGAAATGATCCAAGCGAGTTGCTTAGCTTTTCGAATCTTCCTAAGTAGATATGTCTTTTTCTTTCTCAGCTCAAACATTGAATACTATTTTGGCAACAATTTCTTTCTCGGCTCAAACATGGAATACTATTTTGGCAACAAGAAGTATAGAAACCGCTATAAATTCAGTCGGTGATTGATGCTTTTAACTAAATGCATATGGTATTGTCTATCCAACTTATGTTTGTAATTTCAAGTTCTGTAAGAGGTGTATGCTTTTTATCTGCCAGTGAATTTCTTATGAATTGCAAATACTAGTCGATTAATATGCCATGCATGTATAAATATAAGGAGACAGAACAAAAATAATAATAAAATTCATAAAAAAACGATACATTTTATATTTAAAATGTTTATCTAAGAATGAAATCAAAATAAATCAAAACTAAAAATTAGAGAAATTTATTTTGCATTTAGTTCTTGAATTTCTTGCTGATACATCTAAGTTAGTAAATGGAGGGCTTGTTTCGTGATAAAACAGTGGTTTTATCATGTCGCATTGTTTCTCTAACCCAGTTTCCATATGCATTATGAGAACACTCGACCCTAAATGGTGCCCTAGTTTATTATTATTTTTATTTTTTTTACTTTATTAATGGAGGTTAGTTTGAGACTTGGAGTGGTTAATTGAAAAACGGATCGGTGTCCCGGATCGGGCACTTAAAAAATCCATCCGGATCGGTGACTCTGCGATCCGTATCAGGAATCGGTCGGATTAAGACTTAAAAAAATCTAAAAAAATTATCAAAATTCAATATAAATGTTTTTTTAAAGAATCCAATAAAAAATGAGGGTACTACATTATTAACTTTTATTTTGTTCATCAATATACGAATATTGAGATGTTCTTTTCCTGTATGAACTTATGTTAACTATTAAATTTACATCACAAAAAAAATAATAGAACTATCATGGATGGAGTATATAATTATACTGGACTATAATAAATAATGGATTAAATCGATGAAAAAATGACCACCAAAATCTTGAATTGGCGGAAAACCCTACTCCGCTAAAAAAAACCCAAATTATTACGACCTAACTATAGTATTATATACTAAAATTGAAATTGTTGGTTTATATTTTATAGTTTATTTTATTATACAAATAATAAAAAATCCAAAATATCTTATAATATAATTTAATTTAAAATGTATTATTGACAATTGGAAGTAAAAATAGTATATCACATAATTTATAATGCAAATAAATTAAAAAATAAAAAATAAAAGATTTAGTTATCAATGTAGAAATAAATTCTAAAGTGGTATGAGTTAGGGTTATTTTTCTCTCTTAAAATATCCTCTACACTAATTTTTCTAATATTCAATAAACTTGAATTAGTATTATTTTTGTTTTTTTAATATCCTATGAGCTAGTACTAATTTTTACTATAAGTTAACTACTTAATTAATTATTAAACATATAATAAAATAATCTCGTGATATAATAGCCTAATAGAATTTTTATGTTTATTTGGGTAGATAAATTTAGATTTTTTTGGTTGAAGATAGGGGTGATGAGCAGCCAATTATTATTATTTATAATTTTTTCATTTTTTTATCGTATAATGTAATTACCACCACCGAGTTGACTCATTGTTTTTTAAATCCCTAATT
>NW_006498085.1:1395284-1450795 GCF_000471905.2 Amborella trichopoda | reverse complement strand
AAAAAATCCAATGCTGTTTATTTTTTATAACTTCTTTTTTTAAAAAAAGCTTTTTTTATTTTATATTTTTTTTGACAACTTTTTTATTTTATATTTTTTTCGAGAGGGTTCAAACTTAGGAAATGAAAGAGCTATTCACCATACCACTCTAGCGTATTTTTGTACTTTTATATAAAAAAAAGTATATATATATATATATATATATATATATATTTATTGCTTTAACTTCTTAAGACCACGTAGCCGATAATCCCACATCGAAGCCAACGTAAGTAGAAATTGTTCACTGGTTGTAGCATTGATGCGCGTGGATGGCAGGCAGGCGCTCGAAGGAGGTTGTTGCGGTGAAATGAAAGAAAAATTATAAATTGTTCTGGTTATAAAAATTATAAATTATTCTGGTCATAAAAATGATTATAATTTTACGGGAGGGAGAAAAGGACAGAAAACAGGGTGGTCAAAAAAATGAAAAATTATTCTTACGGGGTGGAGAAAATGAAAGAAAAAATATTCTTACGGGTGGTCATAAAAATGATTATGTATAAGAAAAATTATTCTTCTGGGGTGGTCATAAAAATGAAAAATTATTCTAACGGATGGTCATAAAAATGATTATGTATCAGTCTCTAGGGAGAAAATGAAAGAACAATTATTCTTATGTATCAAACTCTAGGGGGAAAATGAAAGAAAAATTATTCTTACGGGATGGTCATAAAAATGATTATGTATCAATCTCTAGGGAGAAAATGAAAGAAAAATTATTCTTACAGGGTGTAATAAAAATGATTATGTATCAGTCTCTAGGGAGAAAATGAAAGAAAAATTATTCTTCATAAAAATGATTATGTATCAATCTCGTTCGTATTTTTATGAAAGAAAAGAGGGAGAAAATCTAGGAGTCTCTTTCGTATTTTTGTGAAAGAAAAAAGGAAAAAATGAAAGAAAATTTGTTCTTATGGGGTGGTCATAAAAATGATTATGTATCAATCTCTTTCGTATTTTTATGAAATAAAAGAGGGAGAAAATCTAAGAGTCTCTTTCTATAACATGAATATGTATCAATCTCTTTCGTATTTTTATGAAAGAAAAGAAAGAGAAAATTTAGAAGTCCCTTAAGAGGAAATTTAGAAGTCCCTTTCATATTTTTGTGAAAGAAAAGAGGGAGAAAATGAAAGAAAAATTATTCGTCATGATTATGTATCAGTCTCTTTCGTATTTTTATGAAACAACAGAGGGAGAAAATCTAGAAGTCTCTTTCATATTTTTGTGAAAGAAAAGACGGAGAAAATGAAAAAAAATTATTCTTACAGGGTGGTCATAAAAATGATTATGTATCAATGACTTTTCGTATTTTTATGAAAGAAAAGAATAAGAAAATCTATGAGTCTCTTCCGTATTTTTGTGAAAGAAAAGAAAGAGAAAATGAAAAAAAAAAATTATTCTTATAGGTGGTCATAAAAATGATTATATATCAATCTCTTTCATATTTTTATGAAATAAAAGAAGGAGAAAGTCTAGGAGTCTCTATCTATAACGTGATTATTTATCAGTCTCTTTCGTATTTTTATGAAAGAAAAGAGAGAGAAAATTAAAATCTAGAAGTCTCTTTTATATTTTTGTGAAAGAAAAGAGGGAAGTCTCTTTCGTATTTTTTATGAAAGAAAATAGGGAGAAAATCTAGAAGTCTCTTTCATATTTTTGTGAAAGAAAAGAGGGAGAAAATGAAAGAAAACTTATTCTTATGGGGTGGTCATAAAAATGATTATGTATCAATCTCTTTCGTATTTTTATGAAAGAAAAGAGGGAGAAAATTTAGGAGTCTCTTTCTTATTTTTGTGAAAAAAAAGAGGGAAAAAATGAAAGAAAAATTATTCTTAGAGGGTGGTCATAAAAATGATTATGTATCAGTCTCTTTCATATTTTTATGACATAAAAGAGGGAGAAAATCTAGGAATATCTTTTTATAACATGATTATGTATCAGTCTCTTTCGTATTTTTATTAAAGAAAAGAGGGAGAAAATTTAGAAGTCTCTTTCATATTTTTGTGAAAGAAAAGAGGGAGAAAATGAAAGAAAAATTTTTCTTCATGATTATGTATCAATCTCTTTCGTATTTTTATGAAAGATAAGAGGGAGAAAATCTAGGAGTCTCTTTCGTATTTTTGAAAAAGAAAAGAGGGAGAAAATGAAATAAAAATTATTCTTACAAGGTGGTCATAAAAATGATTATATATCAGTCTCTTTAGTATTTTTATGAAATAAAAGAGGGAGAAAATCTAGGAGTCTCTTTCTATAACATGATTATGTATAAGTCTCTTTCGTTTTTTTATGAAAGAAAAAAGGGAGAAAATCTAGAAGTTTTTTTCATATTTTTATAAAAGAAAAGAGGGAGAAAATGAAAAAAACATTATTCTTACGGGGTAGTCATAAAAATGATTATATATCAGTCTCTTTTGTATTTTTATGAAAGAAAAGAGGGAGAAAATCTAAGTCTCTTTCATATTTTTGTGAAAGAAAAGAGAGAAAATGGAAAAAAAATTATTCTTACGGGGTGGTCATGAATCGATCCATGACATCTAAGTCGTTAGACTCAGTACAATTGTTATTTCGAGTTTTTAAAATTTACTTATTTTTTTATATTCATGATCTCTGTAATAGAGATTACTTATCTTTAGAAATGAAGTCCAAAAATCCATCTCATAAATACATTTTTTAATAGAATTAATAGGCCTATGCGGGCTTTGCCGCATAGAAACCGGGTCTTTAGTTAATTTTAGTACCCAAAAATTACCCCAGGGATGAAGACCTTTAGTTAATTCTAGTGCCCAAAAATTAACCAAGGGAAGACTAATGAAAGAGGAATTGTTTATGTAATTTTTGTAAAAATAACACGGTCACATAGGGTTTAGGTAAGGTAAATTTTTTTAAAAATAATAGAAATGGCAAGAGGGAGAGAGCTGGGAGTCTAGATTATTATTAGACAATTCCCTGTAAATATCAACTATATCAGGTTATTCAGTTCAACTGTCTTGTAAATTTTTAAAAATAATAGTTCGAGTCTAATTTTTGTAATTTTTTTAAAAATAATAGCTCGAGTACAAATTATTGTTGAACAATTCCCCATCTTTCACTTCAGTAAATATCCACTATTGACCAGGTTACTTAGTTCACTTCAGAAAGTATCCACTGTCGACCAGGTCAATTCGTCTTATAAATTTACGTAATTTTTTTAAAATAATAAAAATCGCAAGAGGAGAGCTGGGAGTTTAACAATTTTCATCAATAAATATCCACCATTTAGTAGGTTATTTCGTTCGATTGTGGTAATAAAGGATACTATTTCAATTTTATTTTCATCAATTATTTTCACTAAATTTATGTAATTTTTCTAAAAATTAAAAGAAATTGCAAGAGGGAGCGAGGTTTAGATTATTGCTGATCAATTCCCCATTATTGCTCTAACCATTCCCCATCTCTACCTCAGTAAACATCCATCATCATTCAATTCGATTGTGAATATCCACCATTGACCAGTCTCTACCTCAGTAAACATCCATCATCATTCAATTCGATTGTGAATATCCACCATTGACCGGTCATTCAGTTCACCTGTGGTTGTAAAGCCACATAGGCAATACTATTTCTATAGTATTTTCACCAAAATCTTTTATCTCATTAGCAACATTTCTGGAAGACCTCTGACAAAGTTATTTTCAGAGATTTCTGGAGCATCTCTAACAAAGAAACAAAGGGTACAGTTATTTTCTCAATCGCAGATCCTCCGACAAAGGAATAAAGAGTAAATTTTGAAAGAATTTATTATTAACCCTTTTTATATCTGAATCTATCTGATTTCAAATAAAGAATAAATTTTGAAAGAATTTATTCCCAACCTTTTTCGGATCTAAATCTATCTTATTCAAAACCTATCTCATTTTCTCAATTCAAATATAGGTTTGATACATACAAATATTTATCAAATATAGGTTTGATTCACATATTCTAAGAAATATTTACCATTTGAAAAAAGGAAAAAATAAAATATTTATCTAATTTTCCAAATTTCTCAAAATGGAGTCTATTTCAAAAACCTATATACCATGTTCGTTACTTTGACGTGGTGCAAATATATAAATTTCATCTCCTTAGATATTTTTTTAAGACCCGTTGCCGATCATGGTGGGAGATCCGCATGCTAAAAAAAGGTTCAGCCTTCTTCGAATGGCATTCTAGACAGCAGGATTTTATTTCTCTTTGTATTCTGATTTCGCACAATTGTGATAGGGTGGTAAAAATGTGTATAGTAATTGGGGAAAAATACAAAAAAAATCAAACTCATTCTCACCTTAAAAAAAATAGAGGACAAAGAATCCATAATATCTCTCATGCAATTGTACATAATTTAGGGGAAAAAAATCCAATATTGTTTATTTAGATTCTTTTAGTTTTAGTTTTTGTTTGCATGGAGATAATTTCAAAATATATGCAATAATTCATATTCAAACCACAATTTTAGAAAAACAATTACCTTTTCTTTCCAATCTCCTCCAATATCTCAACTTCCTTACTTTTCCATCGATTTGCCTTGACCATTTGTGTATCGATTTTATCTTCAATACATTGTTGTTAGATGCAGTTATAGGATTATATCATTCATTTGTCCACAACGCATTTAGGGCAATTTTCCCCTATAGAATAGAAGTTCAATCCTCACCGGTCCATTCTAAATGGAGGGTTAAAATTGCTCCAATCACAATGTCACATCTTTATACTATTTTAATTTTAACTTTTTTTTCTATAAACTATTTTGACACTAAATTTTGGACGCTCATCCCTCTATTAAACTCCCACTAACGAAAAAAAAAAAAAAAAAACTTTCAATAGAATAAAATAACCAAAATACCCCTGAAAGTTTGAAAGGGTATTTTGATCATTATATTTTATCAAAATATTATTTTTAATGTTTTTTAGGGGTGCCCCAATGAGAAAATGGCAAGTACCAAATTTCATATTCATACAATTTGTATTAAAAAAACTAAAAATAAAATACTTTGAGCCGTCGGATCTAAAATCAAACTGTGAGTAGCTTTCTTGATCAAAATTGGACAGCTAGATGGTAGAAAAATAATAGGACTTTTGTGCTGTAGAAAAAGCATAGAAACCTTTCCCATGTATTTATATGAGATGCACTTACGGTGCGTAAATGAGTGTACAGTACGAATATTATCACAAGGACAAGCATTTAATCAAGATCATGTCAAAAGTGCGGAGATAAAGTCGTGAAAAGAGCACAGACAAATTATTCTGTCCAAGAGTATTCCCATTAAATGCTGAGCGCATATACTATGCCCCCAACTCAAAACACCTGCTGTAGAAAAAAAAATTAGTCTAAAATTTTGAAAAACACATAATAATTACTAGATAAGTATTTTTAAAAGAAAAAAAGTTGAATTTTAAGGTTTTTTGACACTTAAATCTCTCTATTCAATCTTGAGGCATAAGCTGTTTTTAGTTTCTAGAGAGTTTACTTGGGAAAGTTTCTCTATCGAGATTATTCTAGGAGTGGCAACAGGTCAAGTCGGGTCCCAGTTCGGGTCCAATTTTTTGGATCTATACCCAGACCCGGGTTGGATCTACTCGGATCAATCACGGGTCTGATCAGGGTCCACACCGTAATTGATCCGAGAAATGAGACAGAGAAATAGAGAGAGCTTGGATATGGCTAGTTGGTTGAGAGAGAGAGAGAGAGAGAGTATACTAGTTTGGTGGTGGGTGCATCAGATAGAGAGAGAGAAGAGAGAGAGAGAGAGAGAGAGAGAGAGATCACTTGGTATCGGCCAGTTCAATTCGGAGAAGCTTTGTAGCAGCAACCATGTTGCTTAGAGAAGGAATCACCTCAGAGTACTTCCTGGTCTTGAGACCACAGTCTGGGTTCACCCATACCATACTCGGCTCAAGCACACCCAACATCTTTCTAACCCTCTCCTCTATCTCCTCGGTGGTTGGGATTCTTGGTGAATGTATATCATACACTCCAGGCCCAATCCCTGCTCCATACTTGATGCCCTCTCTAAACACTGATAAGAGCTTCTCGTTGGATCTTGAATTCTCGATTGTAATCACATCAGCATCCATGTCCATGATAGAGAGAATTATGTCGTTGAAGTTGGAGTAGCACATGTGTGTGTGAATCTAAGGCAGGAGTGCATAAAAATGATAAATTGCTCGGAGAGAAAAACAAATAGATAATTTTTCATGCAATGTCTCTCGAAACTGAGAGAGAGAGTTGTGGAAATTTTCACATTGATCAACTCGCAAATCAGTTTGCTTAGCAAAGCCAGATTGGAACAGGCAAGGCAGTTGAAAAATGGTCGATTAGTGACAAGGGTGAAGTGCTTTTGTTGCTAATTATAAGAGGAAACGGTTTTGCAAATAAGGTTAGCTTTCACAAATTTAGGAAAACCAATTGCAGTTTTAAGATTTTGGAACATTTTCTAGATAATATTTATTGAAACCAATGCCATTGCATGTAGTTTCTGCAATACTCGTCATTTTCGAAATTCAGGACTTCAAGAAAATCATCCTAGAAAACCCACGAGCTTTCATGTATGGTATAACTCCACTAAATTTCCAAGCAATAGCAGTAACAATAAAAAGTAAAATTACATCATAAAAGCAAATTTATACAGTAAAAAGACATTTCTAAATAGTAGGATTCTCAGCGATGAGAAAAGTTTTCTAATTGTTTGCTTTTTATTGTAAGAAAAATTTGTGATCATGAATATGCATTGTCATTTGTGATGGATGTGTGAAGCTAGATTAAACAGTTTAGACTTTATATAATCGACCAAAAAAAAAAGTAATTGGGATAAAAAAACCTGGGTAGTGTCTTTCACACCATAGTTGGTGATTCTAAAAGCATGTACAGCCCAGTCCAGGTAAAAGGGTTGCTCCGACTTACGTAGAGGCAAACCTTCTCGTAGGGCAGCTTCATCAATTTGGATCACCTGGATGATTCGCACATACAACAACTACTACTATTAAATGATACATAAAACAATTATACTTACTAAACGATATAATTTATAACAAAAATTATTTATATTAAATGATTATACTCATCCACCATATACACACACATACAGAGAGAGAGAGAGAGAAAGAGAGAGAGAGAGAGAGAGAGAGATTGCAAATAGAATATTCATTTGTAATTCCTATGACAAATTCATACTTTCCTCTGCATGTATATATTCATGAAAATGTTGCAAAGGTTATGCCTTCTTTTTCATGGATCAAATTCCAAAACTAAATTATGGTTCTGAAAGAATTTAGAAGCAAAGGAATTGAAAGTTTCACAAGACTAGAAAAATTAGGTCTATTCCACATGAAGAGATCTTAACCTGAATGCCAGCGTCCTCTAAATCTTCAACCTCATTTTTTATGGCCAAGGCAATTTGGTAACAGGTTTCTGACCTGAAAACATTCGAAACAAGTAGAAAAAAAGAATTCTAAGAAAGCATGAGCTCATACACATATAGGGGGGAAGAGAGAGAGAGAGAGAGATGATAACCACTAACCTAGGTTGGTCATTTCTTACAAATGACCAGTTTAAAATAGTAACTGGTCCAGTGAGCATTCCTTTCATAGGACGAGAAGTCATGCTTTGTGCAGCTTTGGACCAGAAAATCGTCATTGGCCTTGGGCGACTTACATCACCATAGATGATTGGGGGTTTTACGCAGCGGGAACCATAGGACTGAACCCAGCCATTAACAGTGAATGCAAAGCCATGCAATTGCTCACCAAAATACTCCACCATATCGTTCCTCTGCATGCATTTGATCAATATAGTGATAGTAAATATTCTCTTTTGATGAAGACATAAGGACAATAACTATCACATAATGTTATTCAGGAAAGAATAATTGACTTAAATGAAATTGGAGACTTCATAAAAAATTCGAAAGAGAACGAGTGAAGGCCAGGCACTTGTACCTCTGGCTCTCCATGCACAAGAACGTCAATACCAAGGTCTTCTTGCAACTTGACAACTTTACAGATTTCCTCTTTAATGGCCCTCATGTACTCTTCCTCAGTGATACTGATGATAAAAAGTAGGCAGTTAAACAAAGATAGTCCAATAAATTCTACTCGACCACCTCATAAGATGCAAGCATCATTTGGTATGCATATAGCAGCCAAGAATTTGGTAAAAAGAAAGGAAAGCAGCCAACAAATAGCAAACAATTTAGTAACCTCACAAGATGTGCCAGAATAAAATTGAAGAAGAACCAGGTACCAGCTTTTCAGTCACCTATGAACTACTAAACCAATCAACAGTTAAATATAGATAAACAGATTCTCCAAACAATACCATGTTCCACTGACTGTATGATGCAATAGAAGCATTGCAAGGCTGGGTACAATTGTAATTATATATCAAGAAAAAAGAAGAATGAGAGTAAAACCGCATGAAAAGTAGCCGGCCTTTCTCCAACTACAACCATCATTTGCCCAATTGTCTCTAAAAGCCGTGGTGGCTTTGGACTTTGGGTTCTTTATTTTTAGGTAATATTTCTATCTAGAATCAATGCATTTGAGAAATTTAGGTGTGGCTTCAATAGACGATAAGATAAGAGAAAGTAGACTTAGGGCTAGCGATGTGCAGCGTAGGCCTAACATAACACCGGTTAGGAGGTGCAATTTGGTTCAAGTAGAAGACTCTAAAAGGGAAAAAGGAAGGCCCAAATGGACATTGATGGAAGTAGTGAGAAAATATATGGTGATATATGGCCTTATTGAGGGTATGGCCCTTGATACAGCAGAATGGCAGAGCAAGATTCATGTAGCCAACCCCATATAGCTGGGGTAAGGCTCAGATGAACTGTATTTAAAACTCTATAAATGTTATAAATACCTAATGCTGCAAAATCGAGTACTTAATATTGAAAAGAGACTCATAAAAGGTAATGGTTATATTTAAGGTTGAATAAATCACTGATAATGATGACTTACTAATTTTGAGAGGAAACTGAGAAGGGAATAAACTACAGAGTCTATTGCATATGACTCCTAAAGATGAGAGTGAGATTTAGAAGTTAGGACTTTCAAATCACTTTGCTGCAACCACCACTCAAAGATTACATACCAAAACAGGATTTTTTGCCAAGCTCTCTAGATTATGCCTCGGATTGAAATTACTCGAGATTGATCCCACTGGTCCTAAAGTAACTCACTTGTTTGCCTTGTATTCTCGGCGAACCCTTCTGAGATCCATGGTTTGTGGAAAAGACCCAATTGTCGTAGTTGGTAGAATGGGCAGGTTAAGCTCTTTTTGCTGTACATCAAGTCGGGTGCTCACCGGTGTGGCTCGGTGATGATCAGAGCCCTTTAATGCCAAAGCCTGTTGCACATAGAAGACTGCAAAACTAAAGTAACAAATAGCAAAAATAGAGTTTGTTCAGAGAGATGGAGGAGAACTACGATCACTTTCTGGAGGAATGAGAAAGGGGGAGGGGAACCAAAGAGATCAACCTGCGTTTAGGCCGCCGGCAGCGCGGAACGAACTAATCCGCGACCGGCAAGTTTTCCGAAGGGACTGAATTGTTACTTTCCAAAGATGCTTGCTGAAAATCAAAGAAAGAAGATCTATTTTCCCACGTAGTTCGTCGGTCAAACCAACGATTCTAATAGAGAGTTTCTACTAAGACTTCTATGCAATGAAAGAAGAATAAAGGATTAAACAAACTACATAGAACTTTCTCTCACTTACCGATATTTTAACTGCTTCATTGTTCACCCTAGAAGACGATTTTCTAGATGATATAGCAGCAGCATTTGCCATGAAGAATGCCTGGAAATGTCATACATACATTAAAAGCCAATGCAAGATAGCAGCTCTGAACAAAAGGTAAGGTAGTGGTCATACCTCATCTTTTTTGCCAGCCAAAGCCTTCGCTAAAGTGCTCACCTCAAGGATCTTTTGAGCTGCGAATGCTAACCATGATTTTATCTCACTATCGAGCTTTGTTTCGTTTACCAAGTCCACAGCAGTGTGCAAAAGAGAGCAGGAAGTGGAAACGACAAGCTTCTCTGAACGATAACATCAACGATATTGGCCAGCGGCATTAGTATGAGTGTCTAAGAACTCATGACACATTAACCGATCAGCTGATTGGTCAACATGAACAAATTTTACGATGCAAATTTTACGAATTGGCATAGAGAACTGATTGCTTCACATGGCTTCCATTGAAAAATAATCATATGTCAGTAAGGATGTAGTCATAGAAAAGTTCTATTCTATATGACAAAGGTAGAAATGAGCCCCAACTGTTTCTTGCAGAACTAAGTCAGCACATGTGGTTAAGAAGTTGGTTCTGTTAATCTCCCCATACACAACCCTTGGAAAACCCAATTTATCCTCTACGATGGCACCAAACTTCCAGTTGGCAACATCTTGTTACCCACCTTTACCAAATTCAACAACTCTTTGCCCAACAAACAAATCTCATCCACTCAAGCCCAATCCGACTACCACCCATGTTACATCTTTCTTTCCTATTTGGTCCAAGCATTGCCAAAATTAAACCAAGCACATATTTTAGAAATTAGAGAACTCTACAGCATACTTGACTAACAAATACTATAAAAAAAAATTGGATACCTTTGCCAACAATTCCTTCTAGAGCTTTTAAAATGGACATTGATGCTCCGAGATCACTGGCCCAGATATTCCGACCATCTACGACTCCAGCAATGAGGAACTTCCCAGAAGGAAAGCCTACATTTTGGATCAAATCAAGGGTCTTTTCTCCACGCACCAGATCAAAACCAATACCTGAGATACCCTTCAATGCTATGATAGTCCTATGACCAAAAGAAATAGGTAACAATAATAGCATTAAATGGCATCGATTAGTGAACAAGAAGGTTTAGTGGTGCAGTTCCAAGATCGAGAACTAACTTGTATGCCTCAGCAGGCACATCAGCAAAGTAGGTCTCGACAACCACTCTCAAACCAGAAAATGATTCTTCCAACTCTGTATAGGCCTCAGTAAATGCTTTTCGTTGGTGAGAGTCCAGATCTAACACGAGCGTCGGCTCATCAAACTGCACCCACTTCGCACCAGCTGCCTTTAGTTCAGCCAAAACCTCCCTATATCAACAGAAAACAGATAAAGGATTTCAAACATCCCCTAGATAAATGCTAGAAGAAAAAAAAATCATTGAAATCATTGCTTACTTGTAAATAGGGATGATCTTCCCCAACAATGAAAGAAGAGAAAATGGTCTGTCTACACTCTTTGTGGGTTTTGATAGCAACAAGTAAGACACGGGGCCCACAAGTACTGGAACAGTCTCAAATCCAAGCTAGATACCACCATTCAACAAGAAGTTGTTCAGAGTGTTTCCTGAGGACTGCTCTATACACAATAGATAATTCCTAAATCCTAATTAAAGGGAACATATATTAATTGAAAAATCATAGTCCATGCAAGGGTCATCAGCACCCAATGAAATGACAGATGGTGATAGAGAGAGAGAGAACAAGACATGATCCCATCGATAGGCCCAACTCCCTCTCTTCCTTTCACCATCCATGAGTTCATTGGATGTAAATGACCCCAATGATCCAAGGTTTCTCATGGCCACGGGATTATGTTATACTTTCCCTTGGTAAAAATGATCCAAGGTTTCTCATAGCCACGGGATTATGTTATACTTTCCCTTGGTAAAAATTATCCAAGGTTTCTCATAGCCATGGGATTATGTTATACTTTCCCTTGGTAAAAATGATCCAAGGTTTCTCATAGCCACGGGATTATGTTATACTTTCCCTTGGTAAAAAAAAACCATGGCATTACTGATAGAATACCTCCTTTGCCTCCTTGTATTCAGACACAGCTTTGTGAGAAGAATATGAGAATTTAATGTCAGGTCCCAATTCCGGTACAAGATAGTGACTGCGTCAAATTACAAAGTTTCTGTTCAGTGATCAGTATAAAAGTTACATCAATATGCACATTAACATACTCCTGTGTTTAAAACATGGAAGGGGTGGAGAGAGATGGAGAGAGCACTTACTAGTTGGTATCAAACCATTTTGTCATTTCCATGGCAGGGAGAGTAGCATTCCCTCTGGCCATGGAGAAATAAACATCAAAACCAATCTCACCTCCCATCCATCCATATCTTGGAGGAACTGCACCAAGCATTGCAGTTGTATCTAGGACATGATCATAGTATGAAAATGTATTGCAGGGTATATATTTTATACCCACATCTGACATTTGTTTCCACATAGAATGCCTCAGCTCTTTTGCAACCTTCTGCAAATCCTCAGCACTACTTCTGCCATCCCAAAAGGACTCGAGAGCAAACTTGAGCTCCCTCTTTGGTCCAATTCGCGGATACCCAACAACATGAGAAGCCATGGACCTTATGAAACTAATTGAAATAAGACATGGTTAGGTCAAAACCCAGAAGGAAACTTTTAGAGTTTCTTTAAGGTTAAAAAGCTGGCTACAATACTAAAGGCATGCATCATTCAGAGGAGTATGTATAGTTTTTTGAGGAACTTCCGATATATTAACATTATGACTAACAATAAAGAAAAAGAAATCCAAGGACCCACCCAAGTAAGATATATACATAGACGAAAGAAAAGAGGAGCATTGTAATTACAACTTGTTTTCTTCCAAACACTAAGATGATAACAGAATAACATGGAATGCCAAAGAAAGGTGCTAAAGACCTATATATCAGTCGGTTGGCACAAATACGAAAGAAACACTAGGAATCTAAAGATAGTCTGTCTAATCCATATCTTCTGTCTAATCCACGAAATACAATTATACACAATGAAAATAACATAATCTAATTCTGTTGTTGTTTAATGATTCTATCTATTTAGGTCACAAAAAGTGAAGGGATCAAAGGCTCTGTTTGCCAGTTAATGTATTAGGAAGTACTCAACAAATACAATCAATATGAAAGTTTAGATGTTTAATCACTCATAGATTCCGGATTCATTGAAAGTTTTGGCAAAGTTTTACATTGGCTACCTACTTAACACAACCACCTCCTTTACCCAGGTTTGGTACGGGTTAAAGGAAAGTTTAAGGTCCTCACTCTTCTAAGACCATTAGATGTTTAATCCATAAAAATGAGAATTCAGCTGTGAAAACTCCAGAAAATAAACGCCTTAAAAGCGATTTTTAAAAAATAGAGTGAACAGACGTCGGATCACCTTTCTTAGAAAAAACACAACAATTTGGGTGGAAGATAGAAAAATAAGGGCATAATCTTCTACACTTACAAAACATAAAGTATCATCATCAGAGCCTTTCCCAACTATTTGGGGTCAGCTATACGAATTCTGGTCTGCTATTCTGCTCTATCAAGGACCATACCCTCAGTGAGGCCAGAAGTCCCTATATCTTTTTTCACTACTTCCAAGCATGTCCTTTTGGGCCAACCCCTTGCCTTTTTTTAGCTTGAACTAACTCGCACCTCCTAACAAGTGTTGTACTGGATTTGTGCTGCACATAGCCAGCCACCTAAATCTAGTTTATCTCATCTTATCTGCCACTGGAGCCACACTTAAGTTCTATCTAATTATTTATTTTGAATTATATCCCTTGTCTTGCCACTCATCCATCTCAACATCCTCATCTCAGCTACACACATCATAAGGATAATATTGTTTCTTGACCGGCCAAAACTCTATGTCTCCAACCGAAAACGCAAAGCTGGTCTCACAGCTGTCCTGTAGACCAGCTTAAATTTTTTGTTATTTGCCAAGCATGATGGAAACAATCTATACTAAAACAGTGACCCAATAAGCTGATATGCAAGAAAATGAGGGTGGCAACGGGTTAGGTCGGGTCTGGGTCTGGTCGAACCCAGACCCAACAAGACCAAAAGTTATCGAACCTAGACCAGACCAAACTCGATTGGGCTTGAAACCGATTGGACCTGACCCAAATATAAAAAAATATATATTTAAATATTACATTAAATATATACATGTATTACTTAGATATTATATTCTAAAAAAAATATAGTTATATTTATTTTAAATATTAATGAAACATTATTAAAAATATTATATATTAAATATTATTTAAATAATATCGGGTCCGGGTCGGGTCCACATGGACCTGGATTGGACAGGAATAGCGTTTCGGTCCGATATTTGGACCCGGACCCGGACCCAGACCTAGACCTAGACCCAACCCGCTAGGTCCAATTTTTTGGCCCATACCCAGACCCGGGACAGGTTCAGTCATCGGGTCCCAGGTCAGATCCGGGTCCATTGCCACCCCTAAGTGAAGACTGTAAAAACACCACGGATTCGAGATTTCAAATACCAGTTCCCTGGACCTCACAAATTCAGTTCAATTCTTCAATCACAAGAATCTCAGAATTCATAAGCCTAAACCTAAAACACAAGCAATCGAGTTTCAAATATCAAGCAACAGCAACACTAGAAAATGAAGGGATTTCATACCATTCATAAAATAAATATTGGAGAAAACATAAATGATAATTCATGAAAACCTAAACTACCAGTGGACTATTTTACAGACTGAATATGGGGGTGCAAACGCCAAATGCTTTGAAACTTGAGCAGGAAAGACCATGATAATGACATGGATTCAATACTTTAAATTCCTTACCCCTAAAACTCACCAATTCAGTATTTCTCACAAAAAAAATTCACCAATTCAGTTCCTAATATTACATTTCTAGGACTCAAATCCTAAAGGACCTAAACCCTAAAGAACAAGCAATTAGGTTTCAGACAACAAATAAGCAAAGCTTAATCCACTAGAACACCACTGAACAAATGGATTCCAAACCATTTGCACGATAACCATGGAGATATGCAAATAAGAAGCCATAAATGTATTTAAATACCTGTGGATTTTTACAGGGCGATGACGTAGGTAGCCATGAACGGAGAAGAGAGAAGAAGAACGGAGTTTTAGAGAGAGAAACGAGGGCTTTAAGCATGACATCATGGGCGGGAACATACAAACGTCGCTTCCTTATTTCGCATCTACGTATACCCCGTCTCTTTATTTCGCAATTGCCATGAAAAAAGACTTCATGCTCCCGCGGGAGCAAACCATCCATTACTCCCTTGAGTACATATTTTTTGAAAATTACTCCCCCTAGTGTCTATATTTTTAGTATGAGGGCGTATGTATGCTCTCTCGGTAGCATGGTTTACTTTCTACTCCCTCGGTTAGGTGACCATCTTGACTCTTGAGAGGATTTTTTCAATATTAAATTTTGGTAACTTTAGAGTTATTAGATTATTATTCTTAAAAAAAAAAAAATAATAAGTTTTTTAGCACTTAGATCTCACTTTTCATAAATTGGATAGTTTCTATTCAATCTTGATACTTTTTCTAAAAAAAAGTGTTTAGAGGGTACAATTAGGATTTTTTTATTTTTTATTGAGGTGAGGGGATTTTTTCAATCTTAAATTTTGGTAACAACCTTAGAATTCATGGATGATTATTCTCCAAAAAAATTTGAAATTTTAAGTTTTTTAATCACCTTCTATAAATTGGACAGTTTCTATTCAATCTTGAAACATTATTTTTTTCAAGCGCTTAGCAGTTGCTATTAGGATTTTTTATTTTCTTTATTGAGATCAAATCTATGCGTTAAAGATGTTATTTCCCCAAACTTTGGTTCTAATCCTAAAACTAATTATAAGTAGGTTTTACCTAAGGGAGTAAATTAATAGTATACTCTCGAGGGTGTAGAATTATCTTTTCCCTTTTTTATATACGGTCAGACTAGAATACCCTTGTAGCAATTCTTAAATTGCTAGAACGCCCTATGAATATGATGCATAGTTATATCGGACCTCTAGCCTAATTAGTCATACCACTAATTAGTGTCTTAGTCCAATCCAACAGATTAGTCAAAAACTAATCAAAATCAACGGTTGATCAGTTTTGATAGATCAGATCAATTAAACAATTTTGTGCATCTTTTATTTTTAGTTATTTATTGAAAATCGAATCCAAATTAATCGACAACAATCGAATCTACTTTTCACTTCACCGGCCAGTCCGGATAACATTAATATTTAAATGTAAAAGGCGTTAATGACCAATATTTCACTCCACGGACATTACGGGACATTGATATTTTTTCAATACTAATATTTCTTCAAATAACTATAAAGTAAAAAAAAATGTCAACCACAAAAGTCACACACGAGGTGCCTATCCCTTCAAATGATATTTAAGAATACCAATTTAAAGTGTTTAGTCTGAGATATAAATATTAAAAAAATATTAAACTATTCCAAAACAGAATTGGACATAGGGATAAAAATTAAAAATTGCCCCACAATTGGTATTTAGACTGAGATATAAATATTCAAAAATATTAGACTATTCCAAAAAAAAAGTTGGACGGAGGGATAAAAATTAAAAATTGCCCCATACTTGTGATGTTTAGTTGGTACCTGTAGAAGGCTAGAGAAAATGGCTAAAATCTTAATTAGCTAATCTCTATAGTTTGATTTATTTAGTTTAATTCACGTTTATTTTTTTGGCTGGGTGGGTAGGTGACATACTTTAGAATCCCTCGCAATGACTTGTTGGATGTACACTTTGTCACTGATAATTCACCATTTCAATTAAAAATCAATCCTAACAAAGAATTATTTGTTATTTGAAAGTATTCCTGATTAAATTATCCGAGATAAACTTATAAGTCATTTTAAAAATACTTTTTTCTTTTTGAAAAGCTCTTTTATTTTTCTTTATTCACAATAATTTGTTGAAACTTACATATTCTTAGCTAAAAAAAGCTAAAAATGGTAAAAAAAAGTTGAATAATTAAAAAATATTATATATAATACAAAATATATACTCTACACCAAATAAGATAATATTATTCACAATATATTGAATTCAGATAAGACAGTATTACTCCTGATAAGACTAAATTTCATCCATTGAAGTAAGACAGTATTACTCCTGATAAGACTAAATTTCATCCATTGAAGTATTTCTCATATTATCTCTCTGTTACTTTTTCATTAAAATATCTTTTTTTTAAGACAATCAAAAGTGCATGTCATTGTGAAGACCTTAAAGGAGTTCACTCCATGAGAGAGCTTTCAGTCATTTAAGAAATTACTTTCATAAGTGAGTGCGTTCACGAAAAACTACCCGAGACATGGAAAGGTTGGGAACGAGCTTTCCCAGCCGCTATAGTGTTTCCTGCTTTCCCATAAAACAAACAAGAAAAAGCCGCAATCATGCATAGACCCCTTTGAAAGAAATCATAGTAGGACGCATCCAAAATCGGCCTTAAATCTCTTAAAACATTACTTACAATAAGTATTCTCTTTCCTTCTTAATTCTCTCTCATTGGTTTAAATGAAACTCAAGACATCTAAGCAACAAAAAACCTACCCACCTTTGTTTTTTATAGTTAACCTAAAATACAGAATGGTTTAAATGAAACTCATGACATCTAAGCAACAAAAAAACTACCCACCTTTGTTTTTTATAGTTGACCTAAAATACAAAATGGAACTCAAGGCATCATGTTGTAACACCTCATCACCTTAACCACCTAGAGTCCATTTTGAATTACTCATATTATCACGATCGGAATAACTTATTTCTCATTCATTTATAAATAACTAATTTACTAGTATTATGAGGATCAGAACAGCCAATGAACCATAAGGAAGGCCGGTTGAAACTTATCCAACTGGAAGTTGGACTGGTCATACTATTTTTCTCAAAATACATACATAAAATTTATTGAACTAACTAGAATCATAAAGAAAGTACGAAATAATATTAGGTTGCAAGTCTTTTTTTAGAACAAAAGGGTTTGAATTTTGTTACCAGATTTTTTAGCTCGAAGGCAGTGGATACGACTACCTATCTAACAAGTATCATGGTTTTTGAGCTCGAAATTAG
Source organism: Amborella trichopoda (assembly GCF_000471905.2). Next base: position 1,432,820 of record NW_006498085.1, on the reverse strand, counting down.
GGGAATAGAACCTCTCATTTGACAGAACATGTGCCTGAGTTAAAGATTAGAAAGGAAAAAAAAACGAAAAGAAAAAAGTCAATTGCTAGAAAATTGAAAAAAAAATGTTGCTAAATGAAATAGAATAGAAAGAAAAAAAGGTAAGGTTTTCCCATGGGAAATTTAGCCAAAACTCAGGTAAATGTCAAAAAATATTGAACCACCATAATTAGCAAGCCAGGGAATGATAATATATCTGCAAACCAAACCATCGATAATGAATCAATTTGTTTAAAAAAGTCAGAGGCAAAAATCAGGGTAGAGAGAGAAACTAAGCCGCGTTTCTTGGGATCACATTTTAGTAGGAGAATGGAGTGAAAAGTGAAATTATAGATGAAGCACCCAAAAAAAAAAACACTTGAAAAATCCAACTGAAACTAAGGCGAATATTCCAAATTATGGGACAGAAAAGGGCTTGCAAATCTGGCAAACCCGGATAGTCCAAATGGCCAATGGGTCAATAGTTGATTTCGACTAGTTCTATGATATTTTTAGTTTGATGATCTGACTGGAACACCCAAAGGCCTGACAGGCAGTTCGACCTGTCGCTCTGATCCAATGTCGATAACATTGTCCCTTAAAATGGAATTTCTCAGTCAACCATATAGATGATTGTTAGTAGTCCAGTATAAATCATGGTAGAATTGAGAAACAAAACAAAGGAGATAACGTAAAGAAAACATAATATTGGCATCAGTGGAGAATTAACCTATAAGTAACAAAACAAATAATTAACGGTTCTAGGAGAGCTCGATTCAAAAACCATCTGTAAGAGCGAAAACTCGGCCATCTAAGTTTCGAGGCAACATAGCCACTGCTGCCTCTATTTCCTGAAGAAAAATAGAGAAAAATTAGGGCCCAAGTCAATAAACCATCCAATCAGTTATTAGTACCAAGGCTACATCCCAGTTTGGATGAGGGAAGTCAAGGGTTCTAACTCTTTGGAAGTTTGTCATGAAAAACCAAACATGTAGACCTAACGTCTTATTGTGCCTCTCTCTCTCTCATGTGTGTGGTGTGTGATTGCATGCAAGTGTACGTGTTGGTGCACAGAAGGGGCAGGTATTGACCCAAAAACTAACACACACACCCACACAGACTGAAGATTTTTGCTGTTCCATGCTACAAACACCACCGTGACAAGAAGAACAGGGAAACAACGTCATTGAAATGGTCATATGTGCGAGGGCAATTTCCCTCATGGTAAAGACTGCTTTGAACATTAAACTCATTGTATGACTCGAGTTACAAATTTTTTAACTGGTGACATTCTAAGCCAATTTTTAAACCACTACCATTTCCATAATTTCTGCTAAGCAGCAAAAAAACATACCTCTGGTCTGTAACGAGCCGAAAAATGGATCAACAGTATTGCTCGGTTCTCAAACTTATCTGCATGTTTTGCTATCTGCAATAATAGTTCATTGCAAGCATAAAGAAATGAAACTGAGAAAAGTGCCCGAATTCAAATGCGACATCAAAAGAGTGAAGAAAGAGTATAGAATTTCAATATAGAAATCCGCAACTTAAAAAAAATAAAAAACAACAAAGTATTCATCAAAATAAATTTTCATCACCTCAAAGAGATGGGTGTGACCATACTCTCTTGCATGCTCTACGGTCATCATGCTGTCAACAAAGGTACTCTGGAAAAACAATGATCAGGGTAAAGCAAAGTAGAATAATGGCCCAAAATATAGAGGACACAATATCAAAAAAGAACCAGAGTATGTTCTCTGAAAGATGTTAGATACATTAATTATTTATTGGAGAAGTTTTATAAGTTTAAACCCATTCAAAACAGAATCAGTAAACCTACTAGAGAAACAGCTCAAAACCAATATTTGGAGAACTACCATTATCTCACAATATGATATGCCCCTTATCAAGGATCCTATATGAGTCACACACTGAAAATGATAGAAGATAATCTCTCAAACTCCTTAAATATTGGGCGAAAAGCCACTCAGCCTCAATCTCTCTCCTCGAGGGCAAAGAATCCACTTTGAAACCACTTGCCTATTAAAATATGCATGCAGATAAAGAGCATGGCATTATCAAGATCGAGAGCTATGTACATAAACTCCAAGCGGTCCTGGGCCGCTAAACATTTTTCCTTGAGGGCAAATGTGAAACTATTTTAGAGAATATACAATACCTCTATGTCATCCTAAAATGTATTATTTGCATCGGCAATCCCTTTTTGACTAATATTGATTCACTGCTATTTACACCGCAGGGAAAGGCCTTCACACTTTTGATCCATAAAAAGAAACATAACACATGTTTTCCTTTCGTTTTCAAATAATACACCATCCTAAGAAAGAGAAATGAGTATCTACGGTGAAAATAGTTATGGTTCAATACATCCAACATATCTATAACTAGTTGTAGAAAATATACATTATGCATGCAATACACCCTCAAATCATATGCACCATGACCAATTCTAGTCTTGAGAAATTGAGACATGCTTATAGCAGAGCCTAAATGAAACTGACAAAACAGTATAACAAGAAACGGAGATTAATAAATTAACTAATAGGATATCAAGCAACAATAACAACAACAGTGATAATAAATGCCCTCCCCAAATGAGTACTTATCATTCGCTTTTAAATAGTTTCTTAGGGTTTGGTCCCTTGAGTTGCACTGCTAGTGCAACTTCCACTCATTCAAAAGAAAAAGATGACAGAGGGAGAACAAGACCTCCATGACAAGAATCTTTGCTTTTAACGCGTCAACATTGTCTGGATCAACAATGAAATCAGCCATAGTATCTCCTGTAAAAGCAACCTCAGGGGCCAACACAGTATCTGTGATCTGAAACCCAGAAACCCAATTCATAAATACCACCACCTGGGGAAACAAAATGAAACAAACTCCCGTTTCTTTTCTTTACTATTTTCAAACATATTAATATAGAAAATCACACCAGCTATTACTTTTAGCAAGTTTATTTCTCAAATGCCAGCCAAGACAGACCTCCACACCTGAGAACTTCAACCTCTTAATGTCATTTCCAGAAAGACCAACATACTCCTTCTTCAGTTTTTGTTTCACAGAGTAAATAATGTAACCCTGCATTTTGTTCAAATAACACAAAACTTAAGCATGAGAAGGACATGTAAAAGTATCTCGGGATTTTAATAAAGGAAGAGCATAATATAATCCAGACTATGAAAACACCATGGTCCAATAGGCCATCATCATCCATGGAAACAATGGATGACTGAGAGAGAGTGGGACCCACAAATGGAGTCTTGTCTTGTTATGCTGGGTTCCAAACTCTCTCCCTTGTTGTCCATCACAGTAATTGACAATGATGAGCCAATTGATTATGGTTATTCAAAAGTTCATATCAGGGTTTTGAAACCCTGTTCAGTGGGGTTGATCGTCCACCTCATATATCCATATCGGACAGGCAAATCGCCTATCCGCATCGGTCTGTATGAGTCAGAATCAGCAATCCAGAACAATAATAATAAGAATTCAAAATAGGGTTTATATGGGGAGCAATTTTTTCCTCTTTTTTTTTTTTTGGCAGGGGGGGGGGGGAGTAGAAAATATGAAAGGGTGTGTTTTGGGGGGAATTGTGCCGAAACCAATACCTTCCTAGAACCGGTCCAATCCCAACCAATTCCCAGAAAATAATTTCCAAGAAAATAAACCTTGAAGAAGCTGTTTTAAAACAATGGTTGACAGTATTCAAATATACAGTATAATTTCCAAGAAAATAAACCTTGAAGAAATCAGTCCTCTAATTCTAACCTGGCTTGGTATGACATGGTAGGTCTTGAAAGCTCTAACTATAAGGTCCCTTCTAAACTGAAACTCTTCCCCTACAATTTGATATAATAAAATTTGTTAAAAAATGAAATATCAATGAAGGAAGATTTTCAGGGTTGAGCTCGATGAAAAAAGGCAAGACATTACCCACTTTCAGGCCTATAAGGTTGTGTTTAAGTTCTGAATCATCCATCGCTCTATGAACCTCAAACAGCTTCTCAACATGTTGTTTTATGGATGCCGGGACAAAGATGGTTGGGGGCTTCATACGATACAGGCCTCGAGTAGCAACATACATGGGAAGTCCACCCTGATATTAACAAGGGAAGAGAGAGAGCGAGGGAGAGAGAGACCAAATTATTTGAGAAATGAGAGAAAACAAGTCAAATTCAAGCACTGGTCGAAGCATATAGCAGCGCACTTCATAAGAAGCAAGAGTAGTGAAGACAAGTTATTTACATGAAAAGGAAGTTATCTTAATAAGAAGCAAGATTAATGAAGACAAGTTATTTACATGATGGCTCTCCCTCCCTCCCTCCCTCCCTCCCACCCTCTCTCAATTAAAAATCCGCTTCAACTCCCAAAAGGAAATGACAACAACACTTAGTCCCCATCAATCCCATAATACTCAATACCCGTAATGTTAGTTCTCCCTGAATATTTGCATTCTAGAAAATGTATTCTTGAGAGATACATCCCCAAATCATATATATGATTTTTCAAAAAATTCAAATTCAAACACGTGCTTAACCAGACATTTTCAGTTAAATGACAACAATTCATGGATTAATAAACCCATTAAACTAAGTTGCCCATGCTAAACAATCCTTATCAGAAACATCAATTGACATAAATAAATGCATTGATAGTAAACAGAAAAAACCATTCAATAAAGTTCTCCCTGCTAAATTATCCTTCAATTGGCAAACAATGCACAACTAAATACATGGTTAACTGTTGATAAACAATGGCACAACAATCATGTGAATAATTGAAATCCTAACAATTCATCATAATCTCATCGCTAAACTTCAAAAGAAGGTGAACAATAGTAAAAAGAATTACAGAAAGCTAGAATTTATATACTGACTATGTGATCCATATGGCCATGGGAAATGAAGAGGAAATCCTGATTAATTGCTCTCTGAGGGCACCTTCCAATATCAAATGCCAGCTTTAGGTTTGGAAACATTATACAGGTCTCTTGCCCTCCAATTGATAAGCCTTCTATTGAATACCCCAGTATTTCAAGCTTCTGCTTCTTCGTTTTAGGGTTTTTTGCGTCGTTTTCAGGGCATGAACTCGAAACACTAGCGCTCTTCTCTTTCTCGATGCCGTGGTTCTCCATATTTCTAGGGTTTTCTCCATCTGCGTCGCTCTTGGTTTCTGAAATTCTAAGGTTTTCTCCATCTACGTGAACCTTGGTCTCTGGAATTATAGGGTTCTCTTCATGTACATGAGCTTCGCATTCTGCAATTTTAGGGTTTTCCTCGCCCATGCTTCCTCTCAGTTCTGAATTTTTAGGATTTTTTTCAAGGTTGACAGTCGCCATTGATACAGCTAAAAATCAAACAACAAAATTATGGAATTTTACAGTACTTGGTTTATTAACGCGGGAAAAGGGGATAATTATTTTGTTCTTCCCGCGAGAAACCACACCGCTATTTGATATTTCTATCTTACCCTCACAGCATTTTGAGGATGCTTGCCCTTTTGACGTGGTTTCTGTAAGGCCTAAGACTCATGAAAGAAGTAAAGCCTTTGTCTAGAAAATACATCGGGTATGGACCTGAAATCAATCTACACCGCTTATTATAGCTCAATAAATGATAAAGATCTTATTGATCATTGAACACTTATTTTTTGGGTGAAATGAACAATCTTCATCGTGTGTTATAATATATACTATTTTTGGGGTTTAAAATCATAATTTATTTTCACAACCATGATAGTTAAGGCCGTGTGTTATAATATATACTATTTTTGGGGTTTAAAATCATAATTTATTTTACAACCATGATAGTTAAAGCCGAGATGATCGATTTAAAAGTTTTTCAGAGAGTGACAATTTTTTGGCGAGTTTTGAGGTGAGGAGGCTTTACTCATTTTGATAGGGTTGCAGACCTATCAAACATTTTCCTTCCACTTTTTAAAAATTGTTTGTTACACAATAAGTGTGGTTTGTATAGTCTCCTGTAAATTTTTGTATTATTCTTTATTTTTTCTTTCTATTTTTTGTATTAATTTTTTATTATTTTTTATATTTATATTTTTGTAATTATATTTATGTGTATGTACTCTTGCACGTCTATGAAGCGCATAATCATATTCAACGTCAGAGATAAGTTGTTGTATTTTTCATTCAAATATTTAATGTGAAATTGTATTAGAAAAAGCTTGCCACATGAACGTATGTAGTTAGTTTATTTCAGTTTCACAGTCACCTAATTTATGCTTTTTTTTTTGTTTCACAATTTTATTGTGAAAATATATTTTTTTTAGAGTACATGATATGACAATTGCTAATACATTTTATGTTCCAAAACTTTTATTTTTTATTTTTTAATGAAATTTTTGTAATTTTAGTTTGATGCTTAATGTTGTTATCGCATGTAAAACTTTTATAAACTAACATAATTTTGAAGAATCAGTAAAAATGCTAATGTTTCATCAAGATCGAGTGTAGTTTGTTTTTTGTTTTTTGTTTTTTTAGGTATTTATCATTTAATTATGAATTTCAATTCTTTCATGAAATTTTTATGAGTGCTTTTCACATTGTTTTTGTTTTTTTTTGTTATTTTATAAAAACCAACAAATACTTAAAATACCAAATCAGTTTCTAATACTTAAATTTTGAAATTGTGAACTTAAATTGTTCAATCTTTGAAATAATTTTCACTTCTTTAATTTTTATTACAATCAAATAAACACTAGAAAAATTATGTTATGTAAAATACAAATATAGGAAATGGACAAAATTTGGACATTAATTTTATTCTTTCTTTCTATTTTTTGAAAAATTAAAATTTAACATGCGTACTTTTAGGCTTAAAAAATAGTTTATGCCTGAATTTCTTATCATTTATACTTGGGAGGGTTGCATAAAACCCCCAAAAATAAACTTTCTAGGCACTTTACCCCACCCTAATTTTTCTTAGCATATTTTTTTCAAAAATCTAGTTTTATAACAAATACCCTCCAATACAAAAAGTTCATTTCTTTTTTAATGAAAATACCCTCCCTATACAAAACAAATCATTTTCGAATCCCAATAAAGAAAACGCCGGACCGTGATTGTATATTGCCAGAGCCATCCATTATGCCGGATCGTGATTGTATATTGCTAGATCCTATCATTTATGCTGGACCGTTATTGTATATTGCCCGACCCATCCATTATACCTGATGGGAATTGTATACTGCCAGGCCGCCTATTCCATCAGACCGCTCATTAATCCAAAAATAAGTGCCGGACCGCCATGGTCTACGTGTGAGGTAAGGGAGGGGTATTTTAGTCTTTTTTATATTTTATATTTTTATTTTTTGAGCCGGGGGTGTTTGCTAGAAATCATAGTTTTGGGGACAAATTCGCTAAACAAAGTTAGGATGGGGGTAAATTATGTAAAAAGTTCATTTTTTAGGGTTTTATGCAATTTTCCTTTTATATTTTTTATTTTCATTCTACTTTTACTTTCCCATTTTTTAAACTTTCATGTCAAATCATAAGTTTAAAATAAAAAGTTTGTTATCAAATATTTTATATTTTATACTTCTAAATTTTAAATGATTTCAATTTTTCATAACACATTAACATATTTCTTAAGGATTTTCACAATATAAAGTAATATGTTATTGGAGAATTCTTATTATACAAGTCCAAATTTGTAATGTTTTCATACAACCCATATAAAGCACATTTTTTCTTTTTGATAACCAAAACAAAAAACAGTACCATATTAAAGTACAGTTTTAACACTAAAATAAAAGGTTTTAAAACGTTGGTAACAAATAATAATTAAGAAAAGTGATTTTTTGTCCTTTTTAATATTTAACATAATAGATCTCTAATATCAAACCATTGCTCGATAGATCTCTTTGGTCATTGAATATTTGGCCACTCTTCTACCAATTAATTTTACGTGCAACGCAAGTAATTCGACTAGTTAAAATAAGGTGGTTTATACGTCAGGAGATACAAAACTATATTTGCATCCCTTAAGGCATCCGACGATTATCTTAAAAATGGATGTGGTGATGTGTCCTCTCTAAAAAACAAAAAAAAGGAAAAAAAATTCTACCATGATTTAGAAATTTATTTCAAAAGAATATTTTTAGTTTTAAAATTTTATTCATTTTTACAAATTCATATTCTCAATGTTTGGATTTAAAGTTTAAAAATAGTATATTTTGTAACACATTTTTGGATCGTCAATTTTCACGTTTTCATAGATATGTCGATTTACATTATTTTTTAAGCTTTAAACTTTATAGATAAATATAAAAATATATTTTAAGGCTATCAACGAAGATTCCAGCATTAAAACCACATTTCTTGACACTATTTAAAGGTGGGTTGTAACTTGATTGTTCAAAGTCTGGGCTCTATACAAACGGCACCCTTTAGATGTGAAATAGTTCTCAAAGGTTTTCAGGAGCGTATCGTCGATATTTACGCTATAATCCAGCCCCAATGTTAACCGTAGGGCTCGATAGACTGTAATTAAGAGGGGAACCTATATATGGCGCTAATCCTGCTCAACTGCTTTTGACCTAGCAGGCCCTACCCTCTTCTCTGAAGCTTGGGGATTTGCGGTCTAAGCTCTGACAAGATTAGGGTTTCGAATATTTATTACTCAGAAATCAGGAAGCTGATATTCAGTTCCAGTAATGGCGATGCAGGCTGGAATGGGGCTTTCCAGGATCATCATACTCGTTGGAGCAGGTACTTTTGCCTGTGTTCGAGTTTTTATTTTTTCATCTCTTGGCCATGGTTTCTGAGAGTAAATTTGCTGGAGTAATGATGGATAGGTGAATTTTAGGATATTGACATCAGTGTGCTGGCTTGGTAGAATAACGTTAGGTTTTTTGTTTAGTTCCTTGATCTGTTGGAGTGGTTTTAGTTTTGTGTTCCTTTTTTTTTTCCTGGATATACTGGTTTTTTTAGTATCTTAGGTTTTTGAATGGATTTCTTAATTTGAGTGCACCAAGTTAAGGTTATTATTATTCTTGGGTCTATAGAAGGATTTTAGGACGTCTAAAATTTGATTTTGATCTGGTGGAATAAGTTTAGTGTGTTTTGTTGTTTTTCTTGGATTGATAGAATATTTTTCCAGTTACCAGTATTTGTCTGGTATATAAGAAATATGTGGTCTATTTTGTTGGTGTTTCTTTTTTTACCGTTTTCCTGAAAATTCTTGCTCAGACTTGCTCTCTAGTCCTTTCCTTATCTGAACTTTTTGACGCATCATTTTTCAGGATTTAATTGGACTTCTAGTTGCAGATTTATTTGAATTATTCTGGGTACTATTTTGTTTCTGATTTTTTGGCGGGATGGATTTACAGGGTTCACTGGCACAGTACTGTTGAGAAATGGAAAATTATCAGATGTATTGGCGGATCTTCAGGTTAGCAGTAATTATATTATTGTTTCACTTGCGATGATTGATCACAGATAGATGAAATTCCTGATGTAAAGTTAGTTTCATATGAATGCAATTTTTTATGACCAAACAGTCAGAAATATAAATTCTATAAAAACTCTAAAATATGGTTTGATGTTCGAACACACGTAAAAACACGTATCATGATAATAAGTAGTTTGAAAAATATAGAAAGCCAACAGTGCCTTTATTCAGATATTCAAATATCCAAAAATAACATATGTTTTGTCAAACTGGCTTGTCATTCAAAATGAGATATAAAGATCGGAAAGGAATAGTTTGTAGCTCCATTTGGAGGCAACAGTATGAAGAGTGTTTCGGTGCACAGGTTTCTTTTCTAATGGATATAGGACTCCTGTGGCCTGAGTACCCTTGATTTCGGAGTTTATACTGGTTTATCACTAGCAAAATTGGTGGTTATGTTCATTGTATTTTGTTCATTAATTGTTTCCAATGGATAGAAGTGTTATTGGTTGCATTTGGTAATGATGCAGTATTGGTAAAATGAACAGTGAACAATAGAAGAAGCTGATAGAATATTAATTTGGGAAAATATCAAAATACACCTTACTGTTAATATTTACACATTTTCAACTATTCCAACCCACGATCATGTGCATTGTGATGGGCTTTTTGAAATTAAATCAGACTATTTGGTTAAAATGTCAAATAGCCCATCTATTAGGTGTATTTTGATAAATTTCCCCGTCTATTATTATTTTACATCAAATTAATCATATATTCTTCGTGACTTTTGGATATTATATTTTGGTTTGTAGTCAGTCTACTTGGATTTAGTCTGAATATACTCTCAGAACCTGCTTTTGTTTTATTGGAGCAGGCATTGGTTAAGGGATTAGAGAAATCTGGGGAGAAGAATGCTGATGCCGACCACTCCGATGCTCTTGCTTCTCAGGTAATATGTTCTTCCCAGAGTATAAGGAAAAATTAAATTCATGATGCAAACTTGGAGGACACAAATGAAATATTCTGTAGTCTTTTTCTACTATTCATTTTTTCTCATCCTTTTTTATCTAAGATATTACATAAGTACACTCTTTACTTGAAAGGTTTTTTGTGTTCGATAACTGAATTGTCATTGGGATCAATAATATAAGGGCATCAAAATATTAGATTGGAAAATTCTTTCCTTGGGTACTTGTTTTACTTTTTTTTTGACATGTCTCAATATTTAAAAGTGGGGTAAGTCATTGTTTCCATAGGCTGTTGAGGAGTGTTCACTATGACATTTAGTCATCCATTGCATAAATGCATGATAATATGGCATATTTGTTACAATGTTCTTAATAGTGATATCTTTTGTTATATATATACTTGTGTTTATGCACGAATCTGCGTTGATCTCTAATGTGAGATCAACTGAAATTCATGCAAAACGAATTAAAAATTGATAAATCGATAGAGAAATGGGGCCGCTCAAATTATAGATCCAAAACTGGTACAAATCTTGACAGGTCAGACCTTTTATGGATCTACTGGCACTCTCGCAACAACAGCTGTAAATCTCACCTACGAGATCATACAAAGCTATTAATTCTAAATTAAACTAAGGAATCAAGAAATAAACAAAAAAAATAAAGATATAAATAAAGGAGAAAGGAAGATTACATACCTTGAAAAACCCAGAGTTGGGGCTTGTATCAGGACTGCGGGTTGATTTACACCTTTGGTGCATTCTTTTTCTTTCTTAAAGAACGACTTTAAAGGTTTTGGATCTAGGAGATCTTGTTCCTAGTTTTTGATTTTGGGGGAATTTTGTAGAAAATATTTGAAAGAATATGAGGCGTAGGGTCTCTAGCTTAGGTTTTTTCCTAGATCTAGGGTTTATAGAGCCTAAGAGAATTTTCTCGGAATTTTCCCTGATTTTCTAGAGGTTTTTCTTAATTTTCTAGGGGTTTTGGGAATTTTCCTATTTTTTGAATATTTTTTGACGAATTTTCTAATTTTCCTAATTTTCTAGGCTTTCTAGGGATTTTTCAGGATTTCGAGATGATTTTATGGAATTATTGAGAGGGGTTAATATAGACCTAGCCCAGGGGTATTGTTGATGTTTGAGGGATTGAAATTAGAGCCTTGATCCAAGTGTGAAGGGGTAAAAATGTCATTTTTGAGTTATCCTGTTCAAAACCCCCCTCAAGAAGCTTACGCGGGGAGTTTCTAGAAGGTCTGAACCAACTCTGGCCCATTGGGCCTGTGCGAGTTGTGGAGACTGGTGCGGTCCATGAGTGGCCGAGGCTCGTGCTAGGGACCAAATCATTAAATTTGTTTTTTTAGGTATTGAAATAGAACAAAAGTACAAAAAGAACCACTGTTATATGGTGTAAGCAGCCCACAAGTGGGTGCTCAGAGTACAGAAGAGGTAGGGGAAAACAAATTACATAACAAAATATCTTTAAAACAAAACGGGCAGTGACTGGGAAAAAGACCAAATCATCATTTTCTTGAACAATTTTGTTCGGGCCATAACTTTATACCCTAAGTTAGATTCAACCAATTCTTGGACTATTAGAAAGCTTGTGACCTCTATAATTTAGAACCAAATTTGATTAAATTTGAGTTACCTTGCAAGGGTGTACAAGGCTAGGACTTCAAGGTCTCGGTTTTGGGTTTCTAGGTGTCGAATTGGTGTTTGGGTCAGTTTTCTATGTTTCAGTAGGCTCAAGCCTCAGGGTTATCTAAGATTACAATATTGGGGTATTAGGATAGGTTTTGGGTGACTTTCGGACAATTATAATGAGTCTAGGTTCACTATGATTCATTAGGCTTAGTGTGGTCTTAGGACTTAGAAGTTGAGGTTTATAGGAAGTCCCTTAGCCAGAATTTCTAGGGGGGTGTCTACAGCTTGCTTAGTTGATTATGAAGCTAGAAGGATTTGCTTGGTATATCACACTGTCCATCACTAGTAATCATACTAGCTTAGTTGCTTATGAACCGAAAAGTAGGTGCCTGGTATATCACACTGTCCAGCATTACTAATCATACTATAACAAAGCTTATATTCTTTCATCTGTTTTAACTGGGTGTAACTTTACAAATACGCTTTCCTGCAAGGACAACCGATATTTTCATGTTCAACTTGTGCTAAATGTTTAGGAGATGGCTGCAGATACAATAGAGCTTCATAAGAAAGCAAGGCATTCTTGCATTAGTTTTCTACATCAACTTGTTCTGAATTTAATTTCTACCTGAAGGTAACTTTTTACCAGGCAATCCAAGTTCCTAGGTGGGCATCTAGCTGCTTATTGACAAGTGCCTTAGGCATCTCCTTTTGAGGCAGAGTTGACCTGCCTTACTTCGAGGCAGCTGTCTTAGAGCTCTGAGAGCCTATTCGGTTGCTTTTGACTACCATTACATTTCTCTATGAAATATCTTTCATGTTTTTGTCTAGTTAATACGATGAGCTCCTTAAGATAATGCCGACTATTGTCTCTACATAGGTGATTCATGTTGGTCTGCTTTTATATCCTACCGCACATTTCTAATAGTGTGCTGACCAGCATATGAAGGTGCCTATTCTATTATGGATGATACCTCTCAAAGCCTGTAAAAGGCTAGAAAATGAATTAGGCATAACCTAAACCACTATAAACTAATTTAAAATTGCTGTCTTCTTAACCAGACTTCTCTGCTATACTTGGAAGTGTTGGAAGTTGCAATTGATCAAAATGTGATCCACTTTGAGTCTTTGACGTCCTTGAATATTTGGCACATGCTCATTTCTCAAAAACAAGAAAAAAAAGAATAATAGGCACATGTTAGGGCAAGATCATTCCTTGTGTTGCAATGATTAATGTTATATTTCGGGGAAGTCGTAACAGGTTGATACTCTCTTCACATATGGTAATGTGACTCACCCTCTATTAATCATTTTGAGGAAAAAGGGGAGAAGGCCCCGAGGACTTTTAGGAGACTACTTACCTTTGTCTCATTTGATGCTGGTACTCTCAAGCCCTGTGAAAACCTGTAACACAATCATGTCTCTAGAGATATTTGATATGCCCGATTGGCTTGGGTTTGCAGTGGAGCTACTCTCAAAGGTGAGCATCAGGATTCCACCTGCTGTTATGGCCCATTGAACTCTTAGAGTGTATTTAAAATTTCATTGAGTCCCCCCATCCCTTACTTGCATATTTTCTCTATGGAGAGACTTTATTGATGGAGTTTCTCCTTTCCATCTAAGTTTGATATAGTGTTCTTCCAAAAAAAAGCATAAATTTCATTAAGTTCCCCCGTCCCTTACTTGCATATTTTCTCTATGGAGAGACTTTTATTGATGGAGTTTTTCCTTTCCATCTAAGTTTGATAAAGTGTTCTTCCAAAAAAAAGCATTGCTTGTAGATAAGAAGTACTTTGAATCATTATGATGGTGAATCTTTTGTTGTTTTTAGGATGGACCTTGTCAGATGTGTCCTTTGTTCTCGAGTGTGGAGAGTTAACATGTCAAACTTTCAGTTGACGAACATGTACCATTGCAAAATTTATCGTGTTCTTTTTCTTATATATGTTTTGTAACATGTAAGGGTTATATTATGTTGGTAGTGTGAACTGTTACCGTTATCTGTACAAGTGGTAGTTTCCCATATTGGTCATTTATACTCCATGACCTTGTAGATCCTCTTATCTATATGAAGCTGGGTGTATTGTTTGAGCAATTTCTGTAAGCTCGTTTATGACTCAAGAGAGTCAAAGCAGCTTCCTGTCTTTTATTTATTTTGCTTCCCTAGATATGGGGACTAATGGCCTCACTTGAGGATTTGGCCTTTAATAGAGCAGAATGGAGAACCAAGATTCATGTAGCCAACCCCAATTAATTGGGAAAAGGCTAAAATGATGATGATGATGATTCATTTTGCTTCCCTCTTGGCTATGAGAAAGAGATAAGCTCAGTATTTCCAACCTTATATATCTTGTGACATATAGAGGGCCCAAGGGACACATGGTGTGCTGTTCCTATTTGTTTCTTGATTGGGGATGTGGAGGCAAGAATTGATGCTGTTTTTTTCTCTCAATATGTTCTATGGTATTTATCTGTTTTGTGAGTGTCATAATTATCCGATTTCTATGGGGGAATGTGCTTAGTAGCGAAACAGCCATTGCTTGGATATATACATGTGGTATTGCCTAGTGGTAGTAGATACTTATGGGAGTCTTTCTACTCGTAAAAGTCTATTTTATGTGTATGATGCCTTATTTTTCTATATATAGCTAAGTAAGTTGTGAATTTTCTCCACTTGAATGATGTAGGTCCGCCGTCTAGCGCTGGAGGTTCGACACTTGGCCACAGCACGCCCTATTACAGTTCTCAATGGAAATTCAAGCCAAGGTAATCACTTTTTGGAACTCTGAAACATAATCAACAAATTTTTGAAAGTTCCTTTAATAAATCTTTGTCTGAAGTTATCACCTGCACTGTATTAATGGCTTTCTCCAGGATCCAAGTCTGTCCTATTCATTTCAAGTTGGGAAAAATTATAGATTTGTGTATATGTGTATCACTAGTTTCTTCTCAATAACCACATAAATGCTTGAATAAATAGAATCAAAATTTAAAACTTATGTTTTCAAAATAAATTATAAGCATTAACATTTCTTCCCACATATAATTTTTGTCCTAGATATTTACTTTCAAATAGGTAACCGTCTTTCTCTCTCATTTATGTGCCCATCTGTCGCATGGGGTAGAGTAGTAGTTGCAATTTATTTATGGATTTGGTTGTTAAATATTTACTTCTCCTTCTTTGCAGCACTATTATGATTTATATTCTTCTATAGTCGATGTTAATTTTTCTTTCATCAGGGACCATTGCAACACTTGTGATGCCAGCTGCTGCTTTAGGGGCCTTGGGTTATTGCTACATGTGGTGGAAAGTATGCCTTTTTTCTCATACATATGTTTTTTTCCCTCGTATATGAAATCTGAACTGGAACTGGAATGTATTTCTTAAAGGATTCACTTATATTTGAATCCTAAAATTGTCATGGATGGAAACAACCTATTAATCACTTGTCAGCCTATGTGTCTCTAGATTTCTTCTTTTAGACCTGCTGAGGTTCACTGTTCATAGAAATTTGTCAGTGGTGACCGTTGCCATCTATGTTTGTTGGTGACAATTTATTTTACTTGCTCTGTAAATTTAATTTCAAACCACCTATCTAGTTGGCTGGTAAAAACCATCTTATTTAGTTGAGAGCTTTCGGTTTTGAGTTTCAGCTGCTTAGATAAAGTTTCTAATTTCCTAACTTTTTGTTGGTAAGCCATCTAAAATGTTCTGCAGTGACTAATTTCTTGCTTGTTTTGTAATTGTTCAGGGGATTTCCTTCTCTGATATGATGTATGTGACCAAGCGTAACATGTCAAATGCTGTAGCAAACATGACAAAGCATCTCGAACAAGTCTCTTCAGCTCTCGCTGTATGTTTAAAACATCATAGTTAGCAGACATTCTTCATTCAAAGGGCACTTTTCTAAATTACACTGCTTTAATTTCAGTTTGAATGTTTCCAAACAACAAAAAATGGCATACTTGTTGCTTCTGTTCTCTGTGTGGACACTGAATTATCCAAAATCCTTCGGGATTGGGATGTTCACTAAAAGTGGGTCTGCTTTCTTGTCTCATCCCCTTTTCATATTGTAGTGAGATTGATGCTTGTTCTGTCTAGAGGTGGTTCCTTGTGATATTCCTCCTCTAGATTTTCAAATGTTTAACAGCATAGGGCACTCTTCTGTGTACTTTATGGGGCATTTAAAATTAGTGTTGGTGTTTTTGTATGTTCTTTAAGATACTTGGAGATAAGGTCATCTACCAGAAACTTATTTTAAAAGAAAAAACAAAGTAGAATTTTTTTCTTTGATAATTTTTTTGAATATTTGATTTCATTAAATAAATAATCTTTCAAGAAACAAAAAAATTACTTCCAAATATCTATGATTGTTAATATACTATGTGGAGTCTCTAAACTGAATTTTCTCATTGTAGATTCACATAATCGTTATTAAGTTTTGAATTGAAATAATAGTTCACACGGGAAGGGACCTTTTTCCACCGTGTAAGTAAAATTTTAATGTTAGTGTCCTTGTAGCATTTAGAGACTGTCTTCTGTGCGACGTGCCTGGTTGCTAGTTTCCTGACAATCCAAACTTGGATTTTAGGTTCTTTTTAAAAGTTTTAATTGGTGAAACTGCAAACGATGGTTAGAGTTCCCCTTAGTTTTGGACATCATCAGATGCAGGCCTTCAGACACTGATTGATTTGGTATTACAGATATTCAGAATGGTTGAGAGATGTTTAATACTAACATTCATCCTTTGTTGATTAGGCCGCAAAGAAGCAATTGGCACAGCGAATTGAGGGCTTGAATAACAAGCTGGATAGTCAGAAAAAAATGACAGAATCAATACAAAATGAGGTAGCATTAGTGTGGGCTTTATATGCGTGGATAATTCCTTATATTCTGATTTGGTTAGGTTGCTTAAGATGAACTTGTTTATTTCTGATGATTGCAAAATATGTTAAACAGGTTGCTGGGATCAGCAATGATCTTAAATTAATTGGTTTTGACTTAGATGCTCTGCAGAGAATGGTTTCTGGTCTGGTAAGTTTATTACTTATCTGGGACGAATAACTTACAGGGTTGTTGATGGTTTATATTCCATTTCTAATCACACTGTTCTTGTCACAGGATGGGAAGATTTGTTCCTTGGAGGACAAACAGGTGCGGCTCTCTTCATTTCTCATGGATAGTTGAGCAGTGCCTTGAGATTTGCCGTTTTCAGTGAAGCTATACTATGATTGTTTAGATATTCTCTGACCTCCACGATGCTAAGATATTCCACAGCCCCTGTAATAAGTACTGCATGTTCCTTCTCAGTCTATCTGAAAGGATTTTATGAATTGGGCTTGGCTTGATTGGTTAGCAATTGACGAGTGCAACGCTGCATCACTAGATTGATTCCTATTGCTGAACTCCCTATACATACATACATACATACATGTATATATATGTGTGTGTGTATGTGTGTGTGTTTGTGTGTGTGAAGAAGTTTATATAAGGTGTTAACTTTATACTATTGAAGTAAGGTGCACCTCAAAAACCCATCATTAAAGGTTATTCTGTTGCTGAAAAACTCTCAAATTTATCACCTAGACCTCGAGATGTATGGATATGAGGAAAAACAAAAAAGATTTCAAGTCATGAAAATGGTGCTGGAATGCATTATCTGGACCATCCCTTTTCAAAAAAATTAATTGTTTATATATCTGCTCGATCCGCATCGCTTTTTTTATCTTTAAATAAAAAAAGGTTCAATAAATGATAATTTTTGTTTTCCTTCTGTTAACATAGATTTTGTCAGATCGTGGGTTAGTTTGTGTTATTAAGACTCCAGATTTGAGCGAAGAATTGTTGTTTATGTTTTGATCATTTTTCTATGCTATTTGAACCTTTTTTCTTTTCTTTTTTTTTTAAGCTTGGTCTTCAGTTAAGGTGTGTTTATTTTGCTTTGATTTCCCTTTAAGAGTTTAAGTTTATTTTATTTGGCAATCGTCTGATTTGAGCTTGCAACATAGGCTCTATTTTACTAGGCTCCGGGCTGAAGCAAAGTTCTGAAGCAACTATCTACATATGTTTGTGTTAGTGAAAACTGGAATCCCTCTTAAGAGAACAGATGTGTCACCATTCCTGTCAGGGAAAGAAAAGAAACAATCAAACAAATATTTTAGGATTCAGCATCATGGATATTAACTGGCACCAATTCTTTTGGTCCCCATTGCCATTTCCTGATTGAAATATGTTTTCAGTTTCCAGCTTCTCTAGCATTCAGCGTCCTGATTTACAGTAGACTTTTATATTCCCTTGGCCTTCCTCTTTTGTAGGCAGCTGATGAATTGTTGTTAACAGGACTATGCAAATGCTGGAGTGTTGTACTTGTGCCAGTTTGTTGGAGGAGCAAAAGATCCTGAAATGGCCAAATTTTTCCAGGTTCGTTCGAAAGTTACGAGGTTAATGGTTTTGTTTTCCTACCTTCTATGGTTTTTGAGTTAGTTACAAATCATGCCTTTGCATTGAGCTATTATAGTAGACAGGAGCTGGTCTGGCCTGCGTCTCTCAGAAAACATAATCACACTGGTTACTTGGAACTAGTTTCATAGAGTTCCTTAAACCAAACGCTTTCTGGGTTGGTGTGTTAGAATTTGAAAAAATAATCAAATGGCTCCAGAATACTCTGTTCTAATTGCTTTGTCCACTGCAAAAAGAAAAATTAAAGAATGAGAACATGAATGGGGAGAATGTATACTTTATTATTTATCTTGAGTTGTAAACATAGTTGTTGGGATCGGGAGTGGGAATCATGGAAGGCTAGAATGCATATGCTTGGGGTCTCGGTCCTAATGTGTTGTGGATTGAGATCAACCTTTTGGGAATTGAGATCCCAACCTTTTAGGGATCTCCCTTATGACATTAAACGGTTAGGGATCTCTGTAGCTATAGCCAGTTGAATTGCTAGTTGGCTGTAAATAAAGAGAATCATGACTCTAGTCGCTATCTTGATCCTTAAGGTATGGATTGAGATCCCTAGTAGTGGGCATAGATGTTGGATTGAGATCTCAAAATTCAAAAATAGAGATCCCTTAAAGATCCCATTCCTGCTGCGAAATTCTAGTGTGCGATGGCCACTTGGGTTGGGTGATCCCAATAACTATGGTTGTAATGAACTTGGTGTAGCATCTTCTATTGATTATTGTGTTGTTATAGGTGTTCTAGGGTTGATAACATTTGTGAGTGTAGATGTATCGGTAATGGGGAGTCTCTCGAGTTGTAATGAACTTGGTGTAGCATAGTTTTTACTTTCCTATATGTGGTTTAGGGTTGATGATATTTGTGACTTTCTTATATCTGGTTTACTGTCACAGGGCCTACCTAAACCTGCAAACAGGCGCCCTTTGGAACTTCCAAAGAGTGAGACCGTGAAGGTACGATGTTTGTTTAAAAAAAATTGTTCTTCTCAGTCCCATTTCAGTCTATACTTTCAAGTTTAGATCTCTCTCTCTCTCTCTCTCTCTCTCTCTCTCTAACTAGGACAGTTACAAAAATTGCCGACCCGGCTCGGGACTTGCATGAGTCTGCTTCAGTCATGTCTCTGGCAAGTACAGAGGCAGGCCTTGGAAATTGCCTCGAGTTGGATCCTAGACCCTATATTTTGTGTTAGAACATCACTGCCCTAGGCCTTGGCAAATTTGACTCGGTGACTCAGGCTCTGGACCCTGGCAAATCCAAGCTTGAGTCCCTGTTTTTAGACACTGTTACTAGTAGCATGGGAGATCTAACATAGGATTCCTTTTTTAAAGCTTGTCGAAATTATTGTCCTATCGCCTATGAACTCAATTGATTTTTAGTTTGATTTATTTCCGTTCTTTCCCCCCACAGGGTCTACAAGGTATTGCAGATATTGAGTCTGGGAACATCGACATATCCAAGACAAATGCAGTCCACGAAAACAACTTCGATAGCTTGGACAAGAACCCTAGATGCCTCAACAGGTTTGAGATACAATTCCCATGCCAGTCACTTTTCTTCATCTTTAACTTCGTAAGCATTACTATATAAAAGAAGAAAGCTATCCCTCCATTTCATGCTTTATTTCTCTTTTGAGTATCTACAGGAAAGAAAATGTCTCCTTTTCTTTTTACTGATAATGGAGCTTTTTCTCTCGGCAGGACTGCTTCTATGACTGCTTCCATCAAGTACTTGTGATTGATGCCAGTTTCTCTTTAGAGAGAGAAATTTGTATTCCTAATGTGAAGAATATTGGAGTTTATTTGTTTTTTGACCTGGGTTGGAAGGCTCATGTATAGAATTTGCCAGTATATAGCAGCCCTAGAAGGCTGGATACAGGCAAAAATAAATCCATGGAAGCAATTTTATGTTAGCTTTTCATGATCGATTGATCAAACGTATATGAAGGAAGAAATGTATGTGTGATGAGAATTCATGGTTTTTATTATGGGAAAAGTTTCTATAAGGTTGCAACCTTGAATTACAAATGCACCTCAAAAAACTATCGGCAAGGTTGTTTTAATGTTGGAAAACCTTCTATGTGATAATCTCGACATCGAGATGTATGAATATTAAAAAAAAAAAGTTTTTAAGTCTCAGAAATAATGCCTTGCAATACATTATCGAGACCGTCCATATTCAAGATTTTCATATGTTTATAGATCTTTTGGATTTTAACCATTTTTGGAGTTTAAAATTTTCTAATTAGATATGAAAATAGATTTTAAGATAATTCTACGATTTTTTTACAACAAAATCAAGTAAAATTAGGAGGTGAACCTTAATTGAATTGTTTAAGGTTGCAACCTTAAACCGCACTTTTTTATTATTCCTTGAAAGATTTCTCCCACACATTCCTAAAAAATGGCATTTTTGGCATTTATGCGCAAAGTGTTTTGAATCCCGGATGGGTGGGGTGGATCGTCCACCCCATAAATCGACATTGGATTGCATCCAAATTGGTGATCCCAAAAAAGTAAATAAATAAAATATGTAAGGGTCTGTATGACAAAAACAAAATCTGAATATTCAAAATTTTGGATAATGCCATTGCGGGTTTTTCAGATATATCTGAAATAGATACTAACCTGATATATAATTTTGGAAGTGGCCATGGCTGCCTTTCGGAACGGCCAATCCCTATTTATATCTTAGAGATCAAAGGCGAATAAACAATGGCTCTTCACGTGTTTCATGGCCAAATTTCATGCGATTTCCCTATAGGAGATTACTATTTAGCAGGACTTTCCATTGATGATATGGCCGTGCTTATACAAATTTGTGGCCGTGCTTATACAAATTCCGGTGTTGTACAAACTCCAGCAAAAATGGAGTAGTTTTAGGCAATTTGAGCTCGAATTCCCTCTAAAATACAGAAATTTCTGGCGGGGGATTACTTTGCTGGCAAATCAAGTTTGTTCTCCGGCCAAGCGGGTGACTTTTTTGGGGAAGTGGATGACTTTTTCGATTAGTTGGGTCACTTTTCTAGTTAGTGCAGGCAGTGAGGGTCCATTTTCCAGTACTTTTGAGTCAGTGTTCAACCGATTCAAATAATTTTTTCGACAAGGTGGGTAGCTTTTCTTGCAAATTAGGATATTTTCCGATGAGATAAATTGCCGGAAAATGGTGGATCAGGAGAGAGACAAAATAAAAGATAGTGGTTTGGATGGATTTACTAACAAGAAGACATTATTTTGGAAAGAGAGAGAGAGAGAGAGCAAACTGCATCCCGTCGTGGAGTGACGGAAAATAGAATGCCGCCTGATACAATTTTTAGTATCATGGAAATTTCAAGCCCTAGCTGAATTCTTCAGGATTGAGATATTAAGCGGTTCTTAAGTTATATCATAGTACGATTTGATCTTATCAAACATGGTCGCTAACTTCTACAATTAGAAATACATTTGCTTCTATAATATTCAGTAATATCATCATTTTAGTGGGGTCGGAGGGGGTGTTGTTGGTGTTTGGTGTGAGTTAGGGACAACATAAAAAAATATTAGACAAGTTAAAAAAAATAAAAAGAATAATTAATAGGGGGTTTCGGAGAGACCAGGCCGTTACCTTTCAAAACCGGTTCGAATAAGTCAATTCCAAATCTGGATTAGTGATTTTTAAACACTGATTTTAAAAGGAAAAGTATAGAATTTACCTTTTATCTTTCATACGGTCACAATAATCTTGACCATTGGATGTAAAGTTGGGTGGTTGCAATTATTCCATTGATCAAGCTCAAATTTCGAAAAAAAAAAATTCGAACTTTATGACACGTCCAAGCTATCAAATTACACATAAAATAGTTGTAAGGAATTATGACCACTCTATATAAAAGGTAAATGCTCTATACAATTCCTTTAAAAAATACCACTGAAATATTTCGTTTGTTGAAAAATGCCTTGTTTTCCTACTTAGATCTTTTCCATGAACAACATGATAGCAATAAAAGGGGGAATTCATCCAACCAAATAAATTTTATGAGGGAGATCACACGGCGTCACTCGACATTTATAAAACTCTTGAAAATGTGGTAGAGGGAGGATGGAGGATAAAAATGTCTTGATTCAAGGGGGAGAGAGAGAGAGAGGTGAAAGGTGAAAGTTTTGTGTGTATACATACACACTAGCAATAGAATGTGCATTGTATGCTTTAATTTGTGCTTTTTATAGGTAAAAATGGTATATAAAGAATATTGTCGTTATTATCTTTATTAAAGTTTTTTTTAATTAGTTGGGGTCGGTTATACGAATCTTAATTTGTCATTTTGCTATTAAAGGTCATAGCGTCAGTGAGGCTACTAGTCCTCATATTTGTTTTTATTACTTCCAACCATATCATTTTAAGTCAACCTTTTGTTCTTTTTAGCCTTCCACTTGAATTAACTTGCACTTCTTAAGAGGTGTTGTACTGAGTATGCGAACACATAGCCAACCACCTAATTCCACTTTTTCTCATCTTATCGCCTATTGGCGTCATGCTTAAATACTCCCCAATATATTTATTTTGAATTATATATCTTACTATTCATCCATCTCGACATCACCATCTCAATTAGATTCATTTTATAGGTATGTTGTTTTTTGACCGCTCAACATTCTGCCCTATAAAGTAAACTAGTCTCACAATTGTCTTATAGAACTTGTCATTCAGCTTCATTGATATGCAACGATTATATAACACTCCGGTTATACATCTTCACTTCGCCCATCCAAATTTAATTTACGTGTGACATTTTTCTCAATCTCTCTATTTTCCTGAATTATCAACCTAAGATATCGAAAGTGTGTTATTTTTTTGTATTTTTTTGCTGTCAATCTTAACTACTTCATCGTCTGTATCATACTATTACTAAACTTCTATTCTATATACTATGTATTTGTCCAACTAATGTTAAAACCTTTAGATTCTAGATCATCCCTCCAAATTTCTAATTTTGTTTTGACGCTGTTTCGGGTCTCATCTATCAAAGCTATGTCATCCGCGAACAATATGAACCAAAATACCTCATCTTGTAAGTACCTACTTAACTTGTCCACAACTAAGACAAATAGATAGAGGTTCAATGCTAACTTCTGATGTAGGTCTATTGTCACTGAAAGCTCACTCGTATCTCCATTAGTTGTTTGTATGCTAATTAGTACTCCCTCATATATCTCTCTCACCAAGTCGATGTAGTATATGAAGACTTTTTGTTTTCCAACACCCGCCAAATTAAAAATTGAAGTACTCTATTATTAATCATAATCACGTTTTCTTTGTTTAAATTGTTGTGCCAAACGTTAAAAGAGTTCCAAATGTACTACTTAAGAGTGTTTTAAATTTGTATAAACGTTTTGTAAGGCAAATTTGAGGTCCGGAATGGATCACAAAAAAGCTTTAAAAAAATAAAAAAACCAACACTAGTTCTTTTCTCTTTGTACCTGTCACTCCCTCCATTTTCTGTATCTCTCTATTTTCGTTTCTTGTGATCAACATTTAGAGTTGTTGCTTCAATCAATTTATTTTGAATGTATAACTTTTCCCGAATGTCTTATAAATATTTGTGTATTATTCTTGTGAATTTAGTCTCGTTCACTTGTTTGAGATTTAAATGTGTAAATATGATTAAATGGATGAACTAAGTCAAGGGCAGTGTTCATAATAGATTAGTCTTTGTATTTTATTCTCCTCAATAAATAGAGGATATTTCATAAATTATTTCACTATGTAACCCTATGCTATTAAGGTCTCATCGAAGGACTTTTCTTGAATAAACACTCGAACTTTAAGGAAAAATAGGGTTGAAGCATATTGTGAAATCATCAGTAGTAACTAATTTGAAGTATTTCATTTTTCTAATTTTTTTTTATCGATTATTGGGTTTTGGTAATTTCCAAACCTTATATCTGAAAATTGGGTTACAGATTAGTCTAATTCAAGCAAAAAAAAAAAAACCATCATGTGCTCAGTTGAATTAATCAGAAATAAACGGTTAAATTTTCTTTAGTTGATAAGGTTTAATTCAACTAATTAAAATACGAACTTTTTAGTTGTTAATTTAATTGGAAAGAAATAGTGGACTTGTCTATAGCTGGAAATCTGCCTGACCTGCTTGGGAGTGGCAATATCTTAGCATTAGACATATGTACAAAATAAAAATAAAAATTACTTAAATAAAAACATTTATCAAAATATTTGTACAAACTTTAGAGGTATTTTGCTCCTTTTTGGTTAAAATTTTTATGTTTTGCGTTGCAGTGAGAAGACGGGCACCCAAAATTTGAGTTCAATCCAAATTATAACAATTTTAAATTAAAATGTACATTAAAAGTGAGATTTGAGCATAATAATTTTTAAATTTCATATAATATAATAAGTAATATTTATGAACAAATTCCAAAAATATTTTTAGGCCATTGTTATGGATATTAAAGTTGAAACTGCATTTTGCACTTCATAGCGGTGCCCGATTTGGGGTGGGCTATTGTTAGGGCAAGCAACAAGCCGGGCCAAGATCACGCAGAAGCAGCATAGCCTTGCCAAGTGCTTTAGTGATAGATAAAATTACGTACGGATACTATTGGGGTCAATTACAAAATGGGATCAAGTTTGTTTCAAATTACAGGTGACACTCCCCTCTCGCGGTTTTATTTTTTATTTTCTCTAAGTTGCCATCTTGTTCGACAATGCAAATACCGAACAATAATAGGGCAGCTTTTTTTCAAAATAAAAAGAACTATCTGGTGTTCAAAATACCGGACAACTCTATATACCTATGATAAAGTTATAGAGAAAGAGGCATATCTCTAAATACATCTAACCAAAAACCCCCCAATTTTTATTACATGATACCCTTCCCAGTTGCCACCAATTCAAATCCCACATCCTGTCCATTCCACAATGTGTTATAGTTACAAAAGAGTGCAAGTCCTTGGTCACCCTCCCCTAAAAGAAAACAAAATAAATAAAAGCCAAAAAATAGAAGATACAGAAACGAAGAGAAAGAAAAACTAACAGCAACAAATTAGTAGATTTTCTTCTTCCTTCTCTCAGTATAAAAAGGAGAGAGAAAATACATTTAGACTATTTCTCCCATAAGATAAGAGATTAGAGAGAGAAAATAAGAAAAAGCTTACAGAGAAAAAATAGATAGTGTTTCTCGCTCCCAATAAAGATGTGCGAAGAGAGAGAGGGACATGATAGAGAAAAGAAACATAAGATAGAAGTACGTGGTGTTTAGACTGTTTCTTCTATATGAGGAAGCGCTTCCCACTTATGAAAACCCCACTTTTTCTCTATATAATGAGGATTGATTAGTAGAAACCACTTGAGTATTCAAAAAATCCTCTCTCTCTAAAACACCTTCCTCGCCTCTCTGGAACACCCCCTCTGAAATGAGTATTCTGCATGCATACAAAGGTGCAACAAGAACAATATCCTTCACCTGCAAAAAAAACTCCTCTCTCAAGTTCCAACCTCTCTTTGTCTCTGCATGTTTCCCTCTTTATCTCGAGCTTTTCTATGCTATGATTACCGTCTCTTTCTCACCTGACTTTTCCTTCTCCCAACTACCAACCTCTCTATTTCTCAATCTCTCGACTAAACCTTTTTATCTGGTTTAGCCTCAATCCCCTAGAGAGTTGTACAACAATTCAAATGCTGGGCAATTCTTTTATTTTGAAAAAAATTAGCCTTTCTCTTATCGGATATTTGCATTGCCAGACAGGAGGGAAACTTACGAAAAAAATAATAGTGTCTGCCATTTGTATTTGGGACAAACGTGATCACTTTTTGTAATTGACCCCTAATAGTGTCAATACGTAAATTTATCTTAGTGATATGGTCCTGTATTTATAATGTTGTTTTAAAAAAGTATGAAACTACCCTTTTAATTTACTGTTATTACCCAAACTCTCCCTAAGATAAAAACATTACATTCATAAGCAATTGCTTTTTTCATTTTTCCAAAAAATGCTGTAAATTCGGATTTCGATAATCTAAAGTTCTCAAACTAATTTCCTTTTATGGTATTTCGCCCCTTATATGCCTCAAAAAATAAAAAACCTCGAATTCTCAAAATCAAATGTTTTTTACTTGACAAAAATTATCACCTCTAAAAATTTATCCTAAAAAAAAATTAAAAAAGAAAAACTCCATATTCTCAAAATTTGAATTTTTTAACTTGAAAAAAAAGAAAGGAAAAGAGAAAAATGGTCCGTCAAACTTTGCAGTTTTTAAATCCAAAGTTGTTACTGGAATTTTTTGTGCATCAACAAATTTGAATTTGTATATGTATTTTCCTTCTACACAAAACTTTGGATTTTGAAAATCGAAGTTTTTACTTGACAAGAGGAGCAAAAACTTGGGTACTTTGATTAGCTAAACTTCAGATCTTCAAGATGTGGAGTTATTTTTACGGTTTTTTATGGTTTGGGAGTATTTTTGGCCATTGAACACACTTAAGGGACTTCAAAAACTTCATATCAGTATTTTTATAATTTTTGAAAAAAGAAATTCGAATAATACAATTTCTAGAAGGCTAGGTTTTATGAAAACACAGTAAAGCCTCTTTTGGAGTTCTTAAAAAGTATTTTGGGCATTCAGATGAATTTTCAATACCAATTATAAAATTGAAGCTCATCAAATATATAAATTTTATGAATTTGTAAATATTTATTTTTAAAACAAAATGGACATTCTTAATAATATGTTTCAACAAACTTTTCTAAGGCTTAAAATCCAATTTTTTATTTTTTTTTATTTTTATTTTTTTATTTTTTTGCAAAAAAGCGAAGGTGATCGATTAAAAAGTTTTCCAATACTTTGACGTAAACATTTTTCTAAATAACGTTATTACACGAGGATAGGGGCGTTAACTACTATGAATTTCAATATCAATCCGTCTTTTCGCTATAAAGCGCAAGCTTTCCCACCAGAATAAAAATACAGCCAATTACAGTTGAGGAGCTTTCACTATAGGAAACCCTAATTATTGCAAAACAGAGAAGAAGCCATTAGAGTTGCAGGAACGTAATTGCAGGAACCATTTTTCAGCGCCACTTTATTCATGAGGGGTTTGTGAAACACTGGTGCAGAAAAGCCAAACTGTCCATCCAACTGATAACGTTCTTCAAACCCTAGTTATGGTGGCCTTTAGAGCTGCAGAAGGTCTGAGTGATTAAAAGGACCTACAGGCTAAAAGTTTTGATACCTGAAACCAGATTTCTTCTCCTGTCAACTGTTAGAGTTGCAGAAGCTTTGGATTCTTAAAACGCTAACTTGGATGGGCATTTCTCTTTACGCGAAGCATTAGAATTTTATGCTTTCGCATTCTTGGAGGAATTGTAGTGGAGGGGACTTGTTCAGGTAATTAATTATCTCACTTGGGAATTCTAGAGCCCTAATTTTTGCAAATGTTCTTCCTTCCACATTGTGCATAAATGTAGAAATCCTCTCATTTCATACTCATGGATGAATCTTGGGGGTTCAGACCAGGTCGAGGTAATCTCTGCCCTATCTGTTCAACTCAACATTTCCCCTTTTGTTCACAACACCATGGTTTCAATCACAGTCATATGATTAGGGAGCCTCATCCAATGCATGTAGCGAACAACATGCAAAACCCTAATCCTTTCAATGGTCCAAAGCCTGTTTTCAATCCTCATGGGCACGACTATAATTCAATGATGCCTGGTTTTGAAAATAGAACTGGTTCTATATTGTCAGTTCCTCCCCATTATAACAACCAACCATCGAGAATGGTGCCTTATTTTCATAATGAAATTCGGGCAGCTCCTGGCCCTTTCCATCATGAAATTCACGCAGGTTCATCACTGCCCGAGTCTTACATGATGAAACCAAAAGAACATCTAAGGCAGGCAGAGTATCGATATAGTGGCCCTTCGAATTTCAACCAAGGTGGAGGGGATATGTTCCATAGAAGTGAATCCCGATTTGCAAACGGGTTCTTGGAGAGGGAGGGGAATTTGCAGTCTGGAGTGGGTTTTCGAGGTCCACAAGGTTTGAATCCATCTGAAACAGATGTGGTTCCTGGGCCTAATATGCAGTCAAGAAACGCTTTGGTGGATCCATTGATGGGGGTCAGGCTATATGGAGAAGAAGCATTTCCTGAGAGATTTCCTAAGAAGATGAAGATTGAAAATCTGGGTTCTTTTCCTCCGACGCCTGAGAGTAACAATCTCAGGCCACTTGAATCCTATGGTCAAGGAATGATAAAATTCGAGCAAGACTCGTTGCATTTCAATAGGTATCATAGGGCACACAGTGGTCACATTGGGAACTCAGATCCATTGAGGCAGCCCCCATTTCATTATGGGAAGGAAGGCTTGTTTGATTCTAGGATTCCTATGAATGTTGTTGAAAGGGACAAGCATTTGGGAACGAGGGTTAATGAAAGTACTGAGAATCAATCGCTAAACTGTGACGATGGTGGGGTTTTTGGGTCCGACTATAATTTTAGAGGGAACGTTTACCATTGGAGTGACAAAGTTGAACATCGTAGGAGCTCTGGGGTAGGGCTGCCTCATGAATCGATTGGAGGTGTCCCCCCTAATATGAATCAGTTTAACCCTATGCATTTTACTTCTTCATCGATAAAATTGCCACCAAAACAGTTAGGTGTGCTTGATAACTGTTTTTCAGGTGGTTCAGTGTTCTCCTCACAGGACCCATCAACTCAGAATAGAGTGTATGATGGTCACCACTTTCCTTTGAGACATCAGTTGCATGATAGCCATCAGATTCCATCCAGTCATCATTATAGCGAGGGTGCGTTCTACGATATGCAAAATGAGAACACACAAGATGATCATGGCAATCAAAGTGAAAAAGGAGAATACAATATATCATCTGATGCATACATAAGAGTCCATTCAGGCATGGAATCTATGAGGAGTGGTGAAAACTTAACTGTTTTTTCCAGTAGGCAAAACCATGATCCAGTAGGTAGTCATCAAGAAGAAGAAAATTACCACAAGTGGGGTAGACTGGATCCGTCTCTTTTAGTTAGGCAGTATGGCAATATGGAGCAGCAGCAGTATGGGCCTTCACGTACTGTGGACCATGCTTCCCAAGATCATGAGAAGCATCAAACACAAAATGATCAAGGCCAACAACCTCCAGGCCCCCAAAATCTTGGCCAACTTCCTTTGAACAACTCAGAGCAACCAATAAGTAATTCTTACTGGCATGAACAAAATTTGCAGCAGCTGAGGCCGCATTTACCTGGAGAAGATCACCAACACCATTTATCAATGGAGATTAGGCAACATAGCTCTCGATCTCCCCTTCCAACTCATGAAATGCAAAACTTACAAGCAGTTCCATCTGACTTTTCCGGGGAAGATAAACGATTTGGTGCTAGCACACATAATACAAATCATCAGATGGAACACCCACAACCATCGTCTGTTACAAGAGCTCTTGAACCTCGACACATACATGGGATTGAATCGTCTGACGCACAAAATAATAATCGACAAAGGGACTTGTCAGTGATGCCTAAAGGTCATGCAATGACAAGTCACATCCGAGCTTCTCAGATGTTTCATTCTCCTCAGTCTTTTTCCCAGCCACAATCTCTAGGAGAATACCCACCAACTCTATTCCGATCTCAAGGTCATGCTCCTGCTTCAGCACCTTCGCCAAATTTTATAGCACCTAAAAGTACTTCAGTTGCTTTTCATTCATCTCTTGCGCAATCTGCTAATGTTTTTTCAGACGCCCAGTTTCCTCCAGGAGCTTGTTCTTTTCCACAGCCTGTTGACAATGCTGCAAGTGGTTTTCCATTGGAGGTATTGTTTCCTTTTAGATATAAAAAGTATATTGTATTTTTAACAGTTGAGTCTTGACATGGGAAATATTTTGATTTTTGTTGTTCGGCCGATCCTTTGTGCCATGGATATGGTTTTCCACTTTTTGTGGTCATCATGAACTTTAGGAAGTCTTGGTTAGCATGGTGGTCAGTGATTCTGAGATGATAATAAACTAATTCGAAGCTGATTCTTCTGGGCTTCTTTAGGTATTATAGGCAGCAACCAGATGTTGTTTATGCCTTTGTTGTCTCTGGGCTTTCACTGGCTATGGTGTATTGAATTTGTGTTGAGGATTCTCATAATTTTTTGGGAACCTCTACGTCAACACTAATAGCTGTGGATAAAACTTCCTCTACATATAAATGTCTTATAAATTCCATGCCTTGATGCTTATTGATTTTGTATTCAGTTGATAATGTGTGATCACTTATATGCTGTGGTTGTTGATATCTTTTTTATGCAC
This sequence comes from Amborella trichopoda, assembly GCF_000471905.2. The sequence goes on along the minus strand of NW_006498085.1, from coordinate 1,401,985 downwards.
TCTAGGGATCTCAAACTAGCCATCAAGCCCCATTGAAGCAATTCATTGACAATGCTAGACCCTTTGATTCCAAGCTAACTCAATCGGATAAGCCAAAGTTTGTTGATGCATCGCTTTTGTTTAAGCATCCACATCGATCTACTCGTCCAGATCATTTTGTCATTATTCTTCGTGGGCTTCCAGGTGAATTTTTGAAAATTTGTTTGGTCAATATTTGATTTTACTTTTCAGAAAAGTCATGTCCTTTTCCTTTTTTATTGGAGCTAATAATAATAATAATAATAATGATACCACAGGTTAATGTTTTTGTATACATAAAAAGTTAGGAAATGAAATAAAATTTGCGACCTATAAAAAATAGTAAAATAGCAATAATACTAATGGTACTAAAATGTTTATGAAGTGGTAGTAATGATAATATAAATAATGATCATGATATTATTAGTGATATTGATGATATGTTTTTTTAAAGTAATATTTTTTTGGAAAGTGATATTGATGATATTGTCCTGATGATGATTTTAATATTATTTATGGTGATTATTTTATTCATAATTCAAAAAATATTTATGATTCCCAAGAAAGAGTGTAAGAATGGATAGATCCTCTGTTTTTTCGTTTGTTTTTGCTATAATTTTGTACAAGAAGAAATGTATGTGGAGCTCATGCATGCTGATATGTGCTTCACGTGTTGTGTTTAATGAATATATATCTTGCTTTTGGAAGTGTACCTTCTAGAAGTGGTTGAATGTGATGCCTGGTATTATTACTTGACACAGATAATTTCCAACTAAAAAATGATTATTATAATAATTAAATTTTATGTTATGTGATTTTAGGTAGTGGAAAGAGCTACGTGGCAAAAGCATTACGTGATCTAGAGGTTGCAAATGGTGGAAAAGCCCCTCGGATTCATTCCATGGATGATTATTTTATGACAGAAGTTGAAAAGGTGTCTTGATTGAGTTTTCTGGACTGTTACTGTCCATCCATCTGATTAATGTTTAATATTTTATTGTATTTAGTATTATGCTGACGAATATAAAGTTTGTTAGTATTATATAACTGAATTTTTTTTTCCAATATTATACATGCAAGGCATGCTTATTGACCTTTACCTTTCACCATAGGTCGAGGAGGTGGATGGTTCCAAGTCATCCAGTTCAGTGAAAAGCAAGAAGCGAGTCACTAGGAAGGTGATGGAGTATTGCTATGAACCTGAGATGGAGGAGGTGAGTCTGGATTCCATTTGTGATCACGTGTGAATGGTTTGAGAAAGGTCTGCTTTCTGATCTGATTTGATTTGTGTATCAAGCCTGTATTATGTATTTTTCCAAGTACAGTTTGATTTTCTGTTCTCTTGTTTGTTTGGAAAGGAATGGAAGCAACAAGTGCTTCCTAGGGCTAGGCATTTTACCAGGTTCAATGTCTACAAATTGGAAGAATGCTGGGACCATTTTGAATAATTTGATAGTGGGTTGTTGATGTGATAAATAATGGTGTCTCCAAGATGGCCTTTCCTGGAACTCATTCTGATTACGATGGACAGATGGAGTACAGTTTTTTATAATCTTTAGCAAGTTGGCATGAGAACAACTTATTGCTATACCAGTTTTTTAAAATCTGGCATTTCTGATCTAGATCACCGATCCGGATGGGAATTGGTTAGGACCAAACAAGTTTTGGAATGGTATGGCTCTGAGCCTGGTTCCCCCCCAAAACCCCGCCACTTATATATATATATATATTTATATACATATTATTTTTTTTTATTTTTTATATTTTTTATATTTTTCTTGTTTTAAGCTTGTCTTTCTTAGGTCCCCTGAAATCTCCACCCTATAAACCATTCATCATCATCCTCAGAGCCTTTTCCCAAACTATTTTGGGTTGGCCCTATAAACCATTATTTTTATTTTATTTTATTTTAATTTTGAATTTTTTGGATCGTCTATTCAGGCTGATTCAAATCGCTGATCCAGTGATTGACATGGATCTGTGGGTGAACAATCTGTCCCACCGTTCCGGTTTTTAAAACACTGTGCAATGCCATCAAGGGATCATTTGGAGTCCATATCTTCCGTTTTAGATCACTGCCTCACATTTTTAAGTAGCTGTCAATTTGATATTGAACCTCTTGCTCTAGTTTTCATCGGTGTGAAGTATGAAGCATTTTGAATGCATATGCGCTCGGAAAGTCATTTCACTAATGATGCATTATGGCAGGCCTATCGTGCAAGCATGTTGAAAGCTTTTAAGAAGACCCTGGAGGAGGGGATATTTACCTTCATTATTGGTATGACTCTCTTATCCATATACTGCATGCTAATCACCCATTTAAGTTCTCTTGTTTTAGTATTTAGAGAAAGTTGCCTCATCTGGAAATTATCATTTATTGATACTTTTCTTCCTGTGGTCGTTTTGGCTTGTCTTCTATCATCCGTTCCGAATTCTATTATATATTCACGGGTTGATATTTTGTGCTTCTAAGATGTTTTACTCAGTTTGTATATCACTCCAACCTTAGTTGAAAGGAAGTTTATATCAGTCTAGCCATGTTTTGAAATGATGGTGGGAATTTTGTTTAGAAGAATACAAACTTATAATACCCATTCTTTGTTTGTGAGATTTACCCATCTGAGTAATCATTGCGACATGGTGTACATAAAAGTAGAAAAATGCAGTGCTTGTGCACTGCTTTAAGTTTTCACTAATTACATATGCAGCTGTTCGGACAATTGACCCATTTGTTGCTGGCATGTGTGCCTTCTCTTAGTGGATGACCGCAATCTGCGGGTTGGTGATTTTGCTCTATTTTGGGCAACTGCAAAGGTATACCCTCTACTCTCTCTTTAAGACCACAGTGAGTATTATTTTTCTAGTATTTTCCCCCATCTCTTGATGAGGTACTAAAACATGAAGAATGTACTCCTGTCATTCCTAGGTGATGCATATCCACTTATGAATTCATCTTTGAGTGTTTCTATCGATCAATTGTGTGAACATGGCTTTTGCATGGGGTGCTTTCTTTTTGAATTTACATCTCTAGATGAGGTACTAAAACATGAAGACTGTACTCCTGTCATTCCTAGGTGATGCATATCCACTTAAAAGTTCGCCTTTGATTGTTTCTATGGTTCAATTGTGTGAACGTGGCTTTTGCATGGGGTGTTCTCTTTTTGAATTTACAGTAGTTTGTATGTCAGGCTGTAGCAGCACTCCGTTTAACAAATTCAGTGTTTGACATATTTTTGTGCTTGTCATCACCTTGATTTTGGAACTGTTGAAAGAGTAATGCTCACTAATAACTCAAATATTCGTATGAATAGTTCATATATGATTCATAACCTAAGCTCTTGAATGTGGGTGTTGAATATTTAATGATGCATGGAGGGATTTTTTTTTTCTGTGTTTTTTTTTTTTGGGGGCGTGGGGGGCGGGTTTGTAATTATTGTCTTCCTGTTACTTTGGAGGCTAATTTTGGTTTTCACACATGAATTTTGGACAGTAATCTGGGTTCTTGCATCTGAATATTTGATTGAATATTTGGACTTTTGGAGGTATTTTAGGTTATTTTTCAGGTGAACAGTATTAGGGGACTGATATTTGGGTTGGATTTGGAAGGGGGAATTTTTAATGTGGTCTTTAGAGTTGCCTTGAAATAAAGCTGGAGCTTCTGGGCACTGCTTGTGTAGGCCTTGACTTCCTTGTTGAGGATTTCCTTCTTCCTGTTGGACAATGTATCTGCCATCAGCAGTTCTCTTCCACCTTTCTTTTCTGTGGTTGCTGCTGGGATGAAGGTGCTTGTGGAAGGGGAGGCAGTTCTTTACTTGCTTTATATTTTATTTCATAGAGGCAGGACTGCAGGAGGTAGTTCCTTCTTTGGTGTCCAATTATAGATTCACCACAAGGGTTTTGGTCAAGGGTTTTGGTCAAAGTTATTAGAATCAGATAGGCATTGACTCTTCATTCGGTTTTCTGGTCAAAATGATTCAGAAAGTTGTAAGAAGATCCGTCTGCTGATTCATATTGCATACATCCCGTCCCAACCCTTCCAAACATATGCATAAAGAGATGACTTGTCTTTTTGGTCTTTTGAATGGCGGTGTCTCATTTGTTCCTTTGTCTGTTTGGTTTTTCATTTTAAATTTGGGTTGTTACCCCAGTGCTGTGGATTTCCTTCTTTTTTGAGGGGGTGTTTAGGGGGTAGGGGTAGTTGTTGTTATTTGGTGCCTAGGGGACTAAGGGTACCCCTGTGTACACCAGCTAAAAGATGAGTTAATTTCTTTTGATCCTGGCGGACTCTTCCAAAATTGGATTGGACAGTTTGAGTTAATTTCTTTTGATCCTGGCTGGATAAGCTAGTTTTCTGCATGATCTTAACCCTTGGCGTGATTTGGATTTGGGCACTAGATAGCTATTTTGATTATAAAAATTGTTTCATCCAACCAATTTTGGGATGGAGAGAGTGGAGGAAAATCATTTTGTATTGGGTCGGTTGACCTATTTTTTACTGAGAGCCCTAGCATGGAGGGACTCTCGGTTCAAACACTCCATGTAAAAAATATTTATAGTAATACAGTTAACTTTATAAATAAAAAAAATTGTTTCATCCAAACCAATTTTGGGAAGAAATATTTCAGTGAGGTTCATGTGCTTGTTAATCATAGGAGTGTTGTGTTATTTAGTGGCAATCGCTTATGCAAGAAAAAATGTAAAAAGTTTCGGTTGAGTTGCTGGCAGTTTGGATGGTTCGGGACCTTGAGTTCCGAATGCCTCAGCTATTATTTGTAAGTAAAGGAGTTAGGGCAATCTTTGTCATTTTTACTTATTCTTTACTGGCATGTACAAAGTATGCATGTAGGATATTGGTCAGACATTTGAATAGTCGGTTAAGTCGTGCATGAGTCTGTAGTTGTTTGACAAGACCTTACTAAAAACCTGAAGTAATTCTTTGATAGCTGCATGTTTTTGACTTGTACCTATGATTATATGTTACATTACACTTTAAAATACTGCAATTTTAGGAGTTACTTTTCATGTTCATGTTCTGTACTTTGTTGGGAGCTGTCAATATGTTGATAAGTTTTGTAGTAGCTCAAGTCTTTTTGTTCTTAATTTGGAAATGTTTATTAAAATGTACTGAAATCAACCTCTAATATCCCCTCTGTTGAGGATCCCTGACTCAAACCTCTTTTGGCAGAAGCAACAATTATTGCATTTGTTGACAGGATACTATTAGGTTTAGAACTTGCAAAAGTGGCTAGTGATAGATTATTTGGGGATTTCTATACATGGAAGCCCTTGAGCTTTTAGCAATACTTATTATACTAAAAATGCTTGAAAGTAGCAAATTGTAAGTCTAGTGATCCTTTCTGATCTCAACACAGAAATGACCTGTTCAGAATATAGAGAAGTGTTTCTTATTGAGAACTTTTGCTTGTAATGGTTAAGTTTACAACTAGCTAATGTTCCTTTCACATCTTTTATCTTTTAATTATTATGCATGGTTTACCTATACTTAATTGGTATGTATAGGTACTTTAGCTCTAAAAGATCAAGAAGTAGTGATCCAAAATTCCTGTTTTCCTGACATTGCTAAGTTTCATGCATGAGCCTATAAATCAATGCTGCATTTGTCAATGAAATAAAAACATGACCTGGAAAAACTTGGTGGTGGGGGAGGGGGGGGGGGGGGGGAGGAAGAAGATTTCTTGGGAAATATGCTACCACAGTTCTTTTTCTTTTTCCACTTTTTCGTTCTTTTTGAAAGATAGTTTTGTAAGTATTTATAATCTTAAAGATAGCTCAGGTTGCTTATTCCCTTTTTTTTTTTTTGTAACAGAGGTCGGGCTATGAAGTTTACGTGCTGGAAGCTGCCTATAAGGATCCTGTGGTGAGTTTTCTATGTGATATTTAAATATGCACATATCTAATATTTTATCATGGCATATTATGGAATTCTAGCATAATGGTCTTGTCCAAAAAAGGCATATTGTGGTGAATCCTTTTTAAGTGCTGCATTTTCTCTTGACTTGTGTATTTGTTAGAGAAAAAATGGGGTTAAAAACTTTTACTTCCGTAATGGAGTTCTCGGCAAACCTAAGAGGGTAAAGTGTCGTGACTGTGCTTAGAACAATTCTATCGGTCCTCTAGGTGATATAAAAACTTGAAATATCAAAACAGTACTGTTACACCCCTGCCACCCAACCCCACAACAAAAAAAAGAAAAAAGAAAAATAAAACCACCAAAAGCACACACATATATGGATGTTGTTTATATAAGGCAGCAACCTTATCTATAGAAGTAATGTTGTAGTGTTCTATACTGTCAAATTTGTTTGGACCAGTGGTTTAAAAATCGTCGAGTCACCACGGACTCGGGTGATTCGACACAGGAATTAGTCACCTCATGTCGATTCGGGCCTAAAACCGCTAGTCGCCCATGTTTAGAAAGAAACCGAGCGAGTCAAATGATTATGACATCACAGACCAGTTTATGATGTCACAAACACGGGCTAGTTGGGCGTGTGAACGGGCGAGTTGGGCATACACGTGTGACTTTTACGCACAAGCGTCCACGAAGTGCCAACCGAATGTGCAATGTTTCCAGGTACCCGTGAGTAATTTATACTTGCCAATCTTCCTCAGAAGTTTCGATGTGGGATATTAAGCTATGTAGTCTTGAGAACGTAAAGTAA
>NW_006498085.1:1367124-1394171 GCF_000471905.2 Amborella trichopoda | reverse complement strand
GTCACCTTTGTTTTTCTCGCGAAGGGTTATAAGTTCGAACCCTTCCCGACAACATTTAATTTTTTTTTGTTAAAAATAAAAAAAGTTATAAAAAGAAAACAAGTTATAAAAATAAAAAAAAGTTATCTTGATAAAAATAAAAATTATGACAAAAAAATATAAGTTATATTGACAAAAAAATAAAAGTTATGACAAAAAAATAAAAATTACTTTAACAAAAACATAATTTTTGTCAAAAAAAAATAAAAGTTACCTTTACAAAAAAAAGAAGAAGTTATTTTGACAAAAAAAAGTTACATTGACAAAAAAATAAAAGTTATGACAAAAAAATAAAAGTTATCTTGACAAAAAAAATAAAAGTTACCTTTACAAAAATAAAAGTTATAGCAAAAAAAATAAAAGTTATCTTGACAAAAAAATAAGTTTTTGTCAAAAAAATAAAAGTTTCCTTGACAAAAAAATAAAAATTACCTTAATAAAAAAATAATAGTTATAACAAAAAATAATATTTATGACAAAAAAATAAAAATTACCTTGATAAAAAAATAAAAGTTATGACAAAAAAATAAAAGTTACCTTGACAAAAAAATAAAGTTACCTAGGTAGCACCATCTTCTTATTTTTCTTGTAAAAAAAAAAAAAGGGTAATACAACGAGTATTTATTGTCAAAAAATAAATAGAAAGTAATACAACAAGTATTATGCTTTTCAAGTACGCATTTGAGTTGCGTTTATTCTAGAAACCTTAAAAAATTTGAGTTTGAAACCTAAAAAATTAGAATTTTAATAGTTGGTACGCATTCTAATAATTTCTATATTGATAACCAAATCTTATATTTTATTTATTAATTTATTTGCATTATAAATTATGTTACTTACTATTTTTCTTACAGCTGTCGATAATATATTTTATATGAGATGATATTATAAGATATATTGGATTTGGTATTATTTGTAGAGTAAAATAATTATAAAATGTAACAACAATTTCAATTTAAGTATATAAGATTATAATTAGTTAAGTCATAATAATTTTGGATTAATGTTAGTTAGGTTGTAATAATTTTGGATTAATGTTAGTTAGGTTGTAATAATTTTGGATTAATGTTAGTTAGGTTGTAATAATTTGGATTTTTAGTGGATTAAGGTTTTTCTCCAATTCCAGATTTTGGTGGTCATTTTTTCATCAATTTAATCCATTCTTTATTATAGTCCATGTATGATTATATACTTCATTCATGATAATTCTATGATTTTTGTTGATTTTTCTTTTGTGTGATGTAAATTTAATTGTTAACATAAGTTCATACAGGGAAAGAACATCTCAATATTCGCATATTGATGAAAAAAATAAAAGTTAATAATGTAGTACCTCCATTTCTTATTGGATTCCTGGAAAAGAACATTTATAATGAATTTTAATAATTGTTTTTTATTTTTTTTAGGGTTTAATCCGACCAATTCTGTCGATTCCTGATCCGGATCGCTGATTCGTCGATCCGGATGGGTTTTTGGGGTGCCCGATCCGGGGCACCGATTAGATTTTAAACCATTGGTTTGGACTATTTAACCTTGTTTCTAGAAGTATGTTTGCTACCTTAGATACACACACAAAGGCATATGGGGAGTGATTTCATGCAAACTGTGTTAGGGCCATTTGTTTTTTATCCCAATTTTTAACTATACACTACTTTCATTCCAATGAACAATTTTTTTAAAAAAATAATCCGACCTGGAAACTTTTTTTTAGCCCAATTAATATAGGTTGTTCATTAATTTTTTGTTAGATGGCTTTATTGCTCATTTCGACCATATCTAATATGCAAATTGATTTATTTTTTTTAGGCTTGATTGGGATAAAGAGAGGGTATATGCAATATTTGAGGCCATACAAATGCTACAAACATGATTTTCGAGAAGTGTGGTTTTTTATGTTTCAATGACACGGTGACATAAACTCACTCCCCCATGTATATATATACTTATACTTTGAAATTTAAACTTGTTTCTATAAATCAGATTAAACTGAAATTTTGGATTTATATACTTGACACCATCACACACCATATACAAATATAAAAATATATTTACAATTTTTTTAAAATGACCAAATTACCCCTGACATATTTCAAGGATAGTTTTGTCATTTTATGTTTTGTAGAATATTGGTTTTATATTTTTTTTTGCGGCCTAATATGTAGTACACACACGTCCAAGATTTCATCTTGATCAAATTTGTATAAATTTTTTTATTTTGATCGAATTTGTATAAAAAATATTAAAATTCACCCACTAACGTGCATTTTTGACCACTCAAACAAGATTTAATTATGGGGAGCATAATCTGAATTACTATTCATTTGGGTGATAACCTATTCGTATGTATGCATGTGTATTCTAGAATAGGCCATATAACAAAATGCCCTTACAAATATAAAATTACATTAACAATAGGTTGTTTGAAAATTTTGAGAAGGGCAATATTTGGAATTTTTGATTTCTTTAAAGGTTCATTCATCATTTAGAAAATCAGAATAATTTTTAATTCGAAATTGAGTTTTGGAGAGATAAAATGTCCTAAATAGACCATACAATAAAATGTCTTGCCAAATAGAAAAGTTACATTAACAATTGCTTGTTTAAAATATATGGGAAGGGCAATATTTATAATTTTAAATTGCTTTAAAGATCCACTCATCATTTAGAAAGTCCAAAGAATATTTTTAAATTTGAAATTGAGTTTTGGAGGGATTTTGAAAGACTAAATACCCTTCCTAAAATATATAAACTATTTATATTTAAAAGTTATTTTTTGAATATATTGGGGCACTTTATGGTCAAAAGTTTTGTAGCAGTAAGTTCCAAGTTCACCGTTAGTATAGTGTATTCTGGAATATATATGGGGAAAATTTCATATAGAACCCTAATTCCTCATAGTATTTCATGGTAGACGCTCATTCTGCTTTTTTTCCAAGCGGCATAAGGAAACCCTTAAAAATTTCATCATACCCCCTCATCTCTTTTCTCCTTCTTTTATTGACTTTTGATCATAAAAATTAACCTCAAAAAATATTTTTATACCATTTCAACTGAAAAACTTTTTTAATGGGGTGGAAAAGGAAAAAGAGGGTTAAAAAAGTTTTTGGGTTGAAATGGTATGAAAAGATTTGTTGGGGCTAATTTTTATGGTCAAAAGTCAAGGGAGATAAGAGATGAGGGGGTGCAGTGAAATCTTTAAGAGTTTCTTTATGCCGGAAGGAGGGTCTACCATGAAATAATATGATAAATTAGGGTTCTATATGAAATTTTCCCATGTATGTATATATTTGAAATACCAATAATAATGACGTATAACTATTGGGTTGGGGATGCGTAATTCCAAAAGAATTAATATTAATAATGTATATTATAGAATATACTAAGCATAAGTTGCTTTCTAAAGTTTCTTTCTAAAAACTAAAAACAATTCTTGATTGGTATTGATAAAAGTGAATCGTTGGGGAAAATAAGAATACCTATCTCATGAATCATACAAAAATGTACTTACTCTAGTACTATAACTTTATTATATTCCTATTTTAATATTCAAATTCAAAAAAAAAAAAAAAATGAAATATTTAAGATGAAACCCTCGTATCTTGTGTTCAACCTCTTTTCTTTTCTTTTTTTTTAATTTTATGTTTCAAACAAAAGAAACATGTGCTCTTTCTGACATGAGATTCTAAGATTAGGGCCTATTAGATTAGACAGCAGAAGTCTAATTCTAGGTATTAAAACATATAGGTCTATCTACTATACGATGAGTTTAAACAAGTGGCTTAAAAAACGGATTAGTGCCCCGGATTGGGCACCTCAAAAACCCATCTGGATCGGTGAATCGGCGATCTGGATCTTGGATCAGCCGAATCGGTTGGATTAAACCTTAAAGAACAATGCAAAAAAATTATTAAAATTCATTATAAATATTATTTTTTAGGAATCCAATAAGAAATGGGGATATTACATTATTAACTTTCATTTTTTCCATCAATATGGGAATATTGAGATGTTCTTTCCCTGTATGAACTTATGTTAGCCATTAAATTTACATCACACAAAAGAAAAATCATAGAATTATCATGGTTGAAGTATATAATCATACATGGACTACAATAAAGAATGGATTAAATCAATGAAAAAAAGGCTACCAAAATCTTGAATTGGCTTGAAAACTCTAAATCCACTAAAAAAAATCCAAATTATTACAATCTAACTAACATTAATAAAATATTATTACAACCTAACTAACATTAATCCAAAATTATTACAACCTAATTTATTATAATCCTATATATTTAAATTGTTGGTTTACATGTTATAATTATTTTACTATAAAAATAATAACAAATCCAAATTATCTTATAATATTATCGAATTTAAAATATATTATTGACAACTGTAAGAAAAAATAGTAAGTTACATAATTTATAATGCAAAAAAATTAATAAATAAAATATAAAATTTTGTTATCAATGTAGAAATTATTAGAATGCGTACCAATTTTCGAAATTCTAATTTTTAAGGTTTCAAAAATCAAAATTTTTTAGGTTTCTAGAATAAATGCTGTTCAAATGCGTGCTTGAAAAACATGGTACTTGTTGTATTACTTTTTATTTATTTTTTGACAATAAATACTTGTTGTATTACATTTTTTTTTTTTGACAAGAAAAATAAAAAGATGGTGCTGCTCAGTTAGCTTTTTTTTTTTTGTCAAGGAACTTTTATTTTTTCGCCAAGGTAATTTTTTATTTTGTCATAACTATTATTTTTTTGTCATGGTAACTTTTATTTTTTTGACAAATTTTTTTTTTTTTCATGATAACTTTTATTTTTTTGTTATAACTTTATTTTTTTGTCAAGCTAACTTTTATTTTTTTGTCAGAACTTTTATTTTTTTGTCTATGTAACTTTTGTTTTTTTTTCAAGATAACTTTTATTTATTTATTATCAGGGTAACTTTTATTTTTTTTGGCAAAAAAATTATTTTTTTGTTAAAGTAATTTTTGTTTTTTGTCAAGATAACTTTTATTTTATTTTCATAAATTTTTTTTTTTTTCAAGATAACTTTTTTTTTTATATATATGTATAAATTTTTTTTTATATTTATGTTTTCTTTTTATAACTTTTTTTTTTTTTGGACAAAAAATCAAATGTTCTCCTGAGGGTTCGAAGTAAGAACTGTTAACAAGAAAAGAGTGGGGTTACCGACCATACCACGCAAGGTGATTTGTTTTGTCTTGTGTAATATAAACATATGTATATTACATTACGTTTTCAAAACTACCTAGATCAAAATCCCACATCGAAGCTTTTGAAGAAGATTGACAAGTATAAATTACTCACGGGGATGACAAACCACTGCGCACGTGAAAAGGCTGGCGCTTTGTGGCGACGTTTGTACGTGTTCGTCACACGTGTATGCTCGACTCACTTGTTCACATGTATACACGCCCGATTTGCTTGTGTTGTGATGTTAATAAACCGGTTTGTGATGTCAAAATCGCCCAATTCGCTCGATTTCTTTCTAAACACGGGCGGCTTGCTATTTTAGGCCAGAATCGACATGGGGTGATCGATTCCTGTGTCGAATTGCCCAAGTCCGTGGTGACTCGACGATTTTTAAACCACTGATGTAAACATATATATATATATATATATATATATAGGCTCCTCACATATGGGGGTTGCATAAGACCCTCTTATAGTACTGTCAGATCTCATTCCACATCTCAATGACAAATGGGGTGTCAAGTCACCCTTGTGAAAAAAAAAAAATCGGTTGAAAGGGTAAAAGTCAAAAGAAAAGAAAAGAAAAATTTGTGCAATCCTACTCTCGGGTAAAAGCAACTTTCTAGCTCTCTCTCTGCAATCCCACTGTCCCCACGATCTGGTAAAATTTTAAAGTGAAAAAAAAGAATAGAAAAAAAAACTATTACGTAGAGAGAGAAAGAGAGTAATTGATAGAGAAAGAAGCTTGCCACCATCTCCACGACCACTTGTATGTTGGCCCTGCCCACTAAATTCCTTCTCAACTTATAGGATTTCGACACCATTTTGCTAGAATCCGACCCACTTTGCTGGATTCTGGCAAAAAACCAACACCATTCTACTGGAATTTGGGACCATCCTGTGCAAATTTGGGGCAGTTTTACTGGAATTTGCCCAAATCGCAGTGGAAGTGATTGCGTGAGTGGCCGTAAAAATTTACGACTCCATCAAACAAGAGATGGATTTCAACAAAGAGCCTTCTCCACAAAGTTGGAAACTAACAAGGTGTACTGGTTGGCCTTTGCGCCGCCTCATTCTTCCTCTTCCATTTCACTGACAGTCTCAGGGGCTCGGATGGAAAGGTGTAGTGGTGTACCCAAAGATGAGAGATTTAGATTAGGGTTTGTTGATTTGTTGCACGCCCCCCCATTTTGGTTTTGGTGTTTGTTTCAATTGCGTTTTCTGATCATTGAGTGGTGGATTGCTTGCTTCCCAAAATGAGTGAGATGGATATGAAGGTGGTGATGGATGGGTTCCTTGTGATGGTTGGGCTCATTTGCAATGGCTTGTTTTTTGTATTTCCAAATACAAGGTGTGGAGTTGGGTGCATGACTACTTGAGTGAGGTAGGAGTGAGAATGTTTTGAGCATTGCTTCCCTCGAATGTTTTGAGCATCTGTGGTTGCCTTGTCTCTCAAAAATATCGCCTCTGCTTCCTCTCTCCCCCCTACACAACCCCACAAACTATCTCGTACAAACCACCACTTGCTACTGGTTTTGTCTCTCTCTTCAATCCCCACCCTCTTCACCTCATTTCTCTTAATTTTATTAGAGAAAGAAGCAATCTTGCTCCAAAAATTCATTGTCTCTGTGGTTTTTTCCAATTTCATAGAAGAAAGCAATAGAGAGAACCTCTACAAAATCCCAATCCTGCATTTAAGAGTGGGGTGGCATTCTCCCAAAAGTCCAATCTGTGGAGTGCAAGAGAGAGCGAGTGTGTGAGAGAGCTTTTTTTGCATTAGACCCAATCTTTCTTGTGTTTTTTCTAGAGGGAGAGAGCTCTCTCTCTAAAACCCAAATATTTGGTGGGTTTCTCTCACACCCCAGATCCCCAAAATCGCTGTTTCAACCAGTTGATTTTTTATTTCTTTACTGGGTGATGTGACTTGACACCCCATATGATGTCATCGAGATGTGAAAGGAGATTGACGCTGATAGAGGGGGGCTCCTATGCAGCCTTGTATATGTGAAGGGCTCATAGGATCATTATATATATATATATATATATATATAGAATACATTACACTAATTGTGAACTTAGAATTTAGTATTTCAAAATTTTTGACATCAAATGCCTTTACAAAAATAAAAAAAAGTACATTAACAATGGCTTACTTGAAAATTTTGAGAAGGGTATTATTGTAATTTTAACTTACCTTTAAAGTCCAATCATCATTCAAAAAGTCAAAAGAATCTTTTTTAGTTTGAAATTGAGTTCTTGAGGGATTTTAGAAAGATCAAATACCCTTTTCAAAGTATATGAAATATTTATGGTACAAAGTCATTTTTGACTATATAAAGGTATTTTATGGTAAATAATTTTTGAGTACTAAATTCTAAGTTCACCATTAGTGTGGTGTATTCTACAATAATCAATATATATTCTAGGATGCACCATAATACTAATGATAAACTTAGAATTTCCTACTCTAAATTTTTTTACTATGAAATGTCCCTATATGTTAAAAAATGATGATCGACCATAAGAAGCTTTTTTGTATTCTAAGATGGGTATATTTTTCCTTTTAAAATCCCTCCAAAACTCAATTTTAAATTTAAAAAGATTCATTTAACTTTTTGAATGATGATTGGACTTTAAAAGTAATTTAAAATTACAAAATATGCCTTTCTCAAAATTTTCAACCAATATATTGTTGATGTAATTTTTATGTTGTAAGGGCTATGTACATCAAGAGTTTTATGTTCACCGCATATCAGTGATATTGAAGTGACTAGCCATGCTTTATGGGACAAAATGTTTGGGTGGTCAATAAACAACATATCCATAGGATGAACGTAGCTGTGATGAGGATGTTGAAATGGATGAGTGGCATGACAAGAAAGGAAAGAATTCAGAATGTATACCTATGAGGGAACTTAGGTGTGGCTTCAATAGGCGATAAGATATGCAGCGCATACCTAATACTGCTCCGGTTAGGAGGTGTGATTTGGTTCAAGTGGATGGATTTAAAGGGCAAGGGAAAGGCCCAAAAAGACAAAGGAAAGATATTGGTGACTTTTGGTCTTACTAAAGATATGACCCTTGATGGAGAAGAATGGAGGAACAAGATTCATGTAACCGACCCCCAATAATTTGGATAAGGCTTGAATCATGATGATGTTGTGAATAATATATTATAACATAATACAATATAAGTTAACCATTTCCTTAAAAAAACACAATAAAATATAACATATATAGTTTAATAAAATAATATCTAATAACATAATACTTACAATGTCATCATCAATGGAAAAGCTTTTTTCCAACTAATTGGGTTGGCTAAATGAATCTTGGTCCGCCATTCTGCTCTATTAAGGGCCATACCCTCAATGAGGCCATAAATCTCCATATTTTTTCTCACCACTTCCAATATAATACAATATAATATATATAATATAAGGCCTTCATGTGAGCTTGAAAAGGAACTCCGCCACAATTTTCGATGTTTCCGGTGTTTAGGGCACATACTATGTTTTAAATCCGTTAGATGACATACCCATAAAAAGGGATTCATGAATAGAAAATTTTGGTTTTCTAAATTAATATAGAAACTAGCCATCATTTATATTTCAAAAAGTGTTTTAAATAATTATTTTATCTATAGTTATACGCACTAGAGGGACCACTAGAGCAATAGTTTTAACAAAGACTACAAAATTCTTTTAATGAATGAACTTGATCCGACGTACGAACCCCCGAACAACTATTCTACTAAGGTGCGATTGTGAAGGGAGCTTACGCTTTATATAAACTATAGATATAATGAAATAATATTTGAAAATCATGTTCGGCCCTTTGTTTGACCTCAATTTTTACACACACTCTTCTCATTCTGATGAAAAATCACAAAAAAAAAAAGTTATTAACCCAATTAATGTAGGTCATCCATTTGGTTAGACGCTTAGATCTAATCCTTGGAGTCATTTTTGTTCTTTCAAAATTTTATAGGTAAAGGAAAAAGCTGATATGAATTCTATTTTTGAGGGTTTGTTGTTAGGATGAGGAGAGTACATGTGCTAAATTTTGGGGTCATAGAAATGCCATAAACATGGTTTTCTAGAAGTGTAGTTTCATTAGACATGAGGGTATGAAATCACCCTTTCTATAGGGAGTGATTGCATGCAAGAATTGTATAATAATATAATGAAACAATCTTCAAAAACTACGGTAGGACTATTTGTATAACCCCAATTTTTAAATATACACTCTTTTCATTTTAATGAACAATCATAAAAAGGCAAAAACTGAAAATACAACCTAGAAAGTATTTTTTTAGCCCAATTAATGTAGGCCGTCCATTTTAGTAATATGCTTAGATCTAAGCTTTAGAAGAATTGCTTCGATTTCCAAGTTTTGTAGATGACTTTATTATGACTAGATGAACAATGTTAAAAGAAAAAGAATGATTTTGACTTCATAAAGGCCTAGTTCTTGAAATTCACCAAAATAATGGTGTAGATTTATTATTGGAGGGAGATTTATAAAGGGTGCGCATTGAACTTTATTTTTTTAGGGATAGATTATTGGGATGAAGAGAGGGTGTGTAATTTGGGGTCTTACAAGTGCCACAAACATGGTTTTTTAGAAGTATGGTTTCATTATATTACAATGGATACATATATATATATATATATATATATATATATACATACATATATTTTTAATTATTTATATGTATACAATATTATGTATTATATCTATACTACATTATTAAATCAAAGTTAAGGGGTGGACATATGCAGCAAGAATAAGAAGGGACTCTATCTTAGAGAAATTTTAGAGTAATGACCATTGAGAGGTAACTTTTGGTGTTATGGTTGTTAACAATTGTTTGGATATGAAGTCGTCATAGCCGCCCAATGAAGAGTTAAGTCTCTCTATTAAAGTTGTTGGAAACGTTTGTGATTCCGAATCAATTCTGGAATTGGAATCGCCGCATCACATGTATCTGATGTTTCGGAATCTGGGAAACGCTATCCGTACGATTCGGATTTGAGAAAACGATTCTCACTATTTTGGAATTGCGATTCAAAAAATTAGGAATCGTGTTTCCTATTTGCAAGAATCGATGTCCTTTCATGTTGGCATCACACATGACCCTACTTGTTTTGGTGGTTGCTGGAATCGTGATTCCTAAAAATAAGGAATCGTGATTCCTAAAATTCTAGAATCATTGTCCCCATCAACTTGGAATCAACATTCTCACCATTCCGAATCGTGATTCTCCCCATATTGGAATCGAGATTCTCCCTTAATAGAATTGCGAACCAATTCCCTCCGGTATATGAGAGAAGTATTTAGAAAATATATAGATTTACCCATTACTACAAGATCAAATTTTGGTTTGTATATACTCAGTCCAAAGCTCCAAGTACTGATGTTAACCTTTATGATAACTTTGTGGACAATCCCATACAATGGACTATGTCTATCGATAACCCTATTATGCCTACAAGGTCTGGAGCTAGTCTTACGACATACAAGGAGTGAGAACAAGGGCAATCTCCTTTCCTTGAATTATAAAATAAGTACATGACATAATAATTCTCTTTTGTTAAATGTAGTTTTGAGTCTTTTGACTTTTGAAAATTGAGTTATTCAATTCTTACTCAATTTCTCAGATATTTAAGTATTAATTTAACCTAAAACACCACACTGGGCATTTTGCTCGTATCGTTGTTATCTTCTTATTTTACTTAAAGAAAAGCATTTTTATCCTCTTATTCAACTTGAAGAAATGACAGTGCCAATCATATATTAAACATTATTACATTAGTAGTTTAATACCCACACCATTTACCTAACATTATTAAATTTGAAGTAACATATTTTTTTAGTATTATTTATTCTTGGTAAAAGTTCTTAAAAAGTAATATGGAATGAATGATGGAAATTAGTAAATAAGAAATAAAAAAATTAATATATTACTTATATTTTAAATTTTGATTTTATTGCCATGCGCAACAACTTCAAATTTTCTCACGCTTTCATACATGTCGCACTCACTCATGATCGAGCACACATCGAAGGGTTTCTGCTCTCCCTATGCTCACATATTACTCATATTTTAAATTTTGATTTTATTGCCGTGTGCAACAACTTCAAATTCTCTCACACTCTCATACATGTCGCGCTCACTCATGATTGAGCACACATCGAAGGGTCGAAGGGTTTTTGCTCTCCCTATGCTCACACTGCTTCCTAACAATATGGATTTGAAATTCCTTAATACTTTGAATCAATGTTTAGCATAAGTAGAATCGGATTGTTCTGTTGCAAGGAATCACGATGTCTGCGATATAGAAACTTGATTCCAAAAAACATGGATTCGCAATTCCAAAAAATTTGGAACCAATGTTTCTCACAACCAGAATCGCATTCTTGTTTAACTAAGAATCATAAAGTCCTCGATATGGAATCTTGATTCCGGCAATCCTGGAATCGAGATTCCTAAACTAGTTGGAATCACATTCTGCAAAAAATGGAAACGTGAATCCTTTATTTTAGAATCGACTTTCGCCTAGGGAAACGCCGAATCAAGATTCCGAATGGAATCGCTACCCTCATAGGTGATTCGGATAACTATACTCTCTACTCAATAGTCATGTTTTCGCTCTATAAATAACACCCATTTCTCTCATTTTCCAAACACTTTTTCTTACCCAAATTCCTAACAATAACTATTTTCTCTTCCTTAAAATAAAAATCTAGCTATAACCGTTATCTCTGGATACGTATCACAAGAATAAGAAGCGACCCTATCTATAGAGAGATTGTAGAGTAATGCATGATGGTAGGTAACTGATGGGTGTTGTGGTTAATGACTGTTGGATAGTTAAACTGTCATAATCACCCAGTGAAGAGTAACCCAGCTTTACTCAAAGGTAACTTCCTCACTTTATAAATAAAACCCTCATTCAACACTCTTTCAAGAACATTTGTAGAAGTCTAACTAGGAATTTTAATTGTAATATTTGTAGTAACATGCACTTGCTTCATTGATCTCGATGAAATATTATATACAATGTAATATTGATAAAATTATTTTAAGAAATAATATAGCATAATATTTTTAAAAATAATGAATTATTACATTGTAATTTTTGGCAAATTATAATTTCTGAATCATAGGGTGTGTCACCTATTTAATCCACTAAAATTGTGAGCACTCAATGCATCGAAGTTGCCTTTTATTTCTAGAGTAAAAGTAGGTATTGCTGATTTTTGTTTCTAATGAGAGAAAGTAGTTATTGTTGGAAATTTGGGTAAGAAATAGAGAAATGGATCATATTTATAGAGTGAGGAAGGGACCGTTGAGTAGAGAGGTGTCACTTTATTGTGTGGTTCTAATGGTTTAATTATTGAACAACCATTAAGCACCATAACACCCAACAATCTCTCTATAGATAAAGCCTCTTTTTATTATTGTGACATGTATCTAGTGAAAACAGTTATTGCTAGAATCTAGATTTTATTTCTATAGAGAAAATATTTATTGATGAAAATTTGAGTAAGAAGTATTCGTAAAATAAGAGAAATAGGTCCTATTTATAGAGTGCGGAAGTAACCGTTGAGCAGTGAGGTATAATTCTTCATTGGGTGGCTATAACGATTTAATTTCCCAGTAGCCACTAACCACTGCAACACCTAGCAATCACCTTTCAATGGTCATTACCTACAATCTCTCTAGAGATGGGTCCTTTCTTATTCTTGCGATATGGGTCTACCCATTAACTTTGGCTTAATAATGTTGTATTTTCGGAAGTGATTGTTGAATAGAGAGGTGTGACTCTTCACTGGGTGGTTACTATAATTTTGCTTCCTAACAACCATTATTCACCACAACACCCAACATGCACTTCCCAACAATTATTACTCTACAATCTCTATAGATCGGTTCCGTTCCTATTCATATGACCCATGTCCAAAGAAAGCAGTTATTGTTGGATTTTTATTTTAGAGATAAAATATTTATTGTTGAAACTTTGGAGAAAAGAAAAGTTTTTGTAAAATAAGCTAAACGTTTCCTATTTATAGTGGGAGGAAATGAACATTGAGTAGAGAAGCATGACTCTTTGCTAGGTAGTTATGACGGAATAAGTACCAAACAACCATTAACCACCACATCAACCAACAATCATCTTCCAACGGTCATTACCATACAATCTTTTTAGAGAGGTTCCTTATTCTTGTGAGCAGCGCTTAACTTTGGCTTAGTAATATACTATTGATAGATACAGATAGGAATTCATTATTTTTCACAATATGAACGTAACCTCATTTATTATGATGATAAGATTATTATTATGCTATATTGTTTTTGGTCATAATTCTATATTGTTTTGGTCATATAATACTTCATTGACACCTGTGAAGTAGATGCATGTTACTAGTTATATTACTAAGATAAAATCAATAGAAAAGCTGACATCAAGCTCAACTGAAGACCTTACATAGTTATTATATTATGTTATGTTATATTATATTATATTTAAAAAGAAGACAACAATAATAGAGCTTTGAATACTGTACAATATGTTATAAAAAACCTACCTCAAGAAAAGAAGAAATCACAATGTGCTCCTATGGTTGCAAACCACCTAATTGCTCCCTTTGTAAAAATCAAGCTAGGGTGTTGTTAAGGCCTCCCAATTTTAGGGATGTCAAATAAACTAGAATTTATATTTTATTTTATAGAATATGTTACTAATGTTATATTTTTCTGGAAGAAGTTTTTTTTTTCAATATTGTTTTAATAGATGAATTTTTTTATAGAATGTTAATTTTTTGGATATTTAAAATACAATTAGCATAATTTCAGCAATCAAGTAATTATTACTAATGAACAAGTAAAATTAATAGAATGTTAATTTTTTGGATATTTAAACTACAATTAGAATAATTTCAGCAATCAAGTAATTATTACTAATTAACAAGTAAAATTAAATCAAGGTATAACATCTCGTTAGTGGCTGTTATATTTAAGAGGGCAAGTGTACAATGTGAACCCGTAGGAGCACACATTACCATTTTTTCACTCTCAATCTAATATTACACCTGCATGAGTGTAAAGTCCACTTGTCGTTTTAGGTGAAAAAGTTAAGATCTTTTGGATATGAAATATTGGGATCCACTTAAAAATAACTGGATGAGTATTTTCCAAAAAATTAGGGCCGTCAAATCTAATTGTTTAGAAACTTAGTATCCATTTGTTTTGAAAAGTACTCATTCAGTTATTTTTTTAGTGGATTCCAAAATTTTAGATCCAAAATGTATTTCTAAACGGGCTTAACATTCGAGGGAATAAGTACAAGAATTATCATATGATTATTTTCAAGAACAAAAAGGGTGATCAACTACAAGCGTTTGGTTATTTTAAAGTGCATCCATGAATTTTAGACCAAGCTAAATGGATCTTATATCTGAGGGGGTTAAGTGCAAAATGTGATCCTGCAAAAGCACGCTGGACTATTTTTTAGTTTCTAATCTAATATTATATTGTATATTATTGTGTATACTATGCTCCCACTGGACCACAAAGTCCAATTTGCTTCCTCAGGTGAAAAAGCTTCTTAGGAATCCTATCTGGATCTAAAATTGTGGGATTATACAAGACTCTGCAAATGCTTTTTTTTTTTTAAAAAAAAACGGGTAATTTTGTTTTATTAGAAAAACTGCTAAAAAATCATTCTGTATCTATTCAATGTACACTTACTCTCTAACACTTATTTAATTTATCGTAATTTCTAACAAAAATGACCATTTATCATTTTACTCATTAAAATGATTAATATTGTATCTTGATAATTGCGATTCAGTGCACTTGCTTGCTTTGATCGTCACAAACTAGTGAGAATCGCATCACATCATCATGTAACCAAAGTTCCAAACAGTCTCAAGAGTCCAACTACTAGGCATGAGAATTGCTGTGGTAGAGAGATGGGAATCTAAATTCAGGTCTGAAACAAGCTAAATTAGTACATGTATAGAAACCCCAAGAAAATTAAGGAGATGAAGTGCAACAACAACAAAGAAGAAATGGGTCAATGAATGAAAGATACATGGCTGCCCTAAACCCATTATCAGATGATTCAGATCAGCTGGGATTGCCTATATTTTTTTTCTTTCTAGAAACTAGAATATAAGTAGATTCTAGTTTGAGAAGATTTCAATTAAGATCACAAAGCAAATGTCAATAGAATCAAGGGAACCATTAGAAAACATAAGAAAAAGAATTATGCCTTTCATGCTACTCCAAACTATATAGCCCCATGGTGTTGACAGCGGGAGGAAGGACACTTCTCAATATTATCGTGAATGGAAATAAAGCTAACAATTAAATAAGATGCATGACCTTGACAATAACTTGTTACTTATTGCTTTTTAAAAAATAAAAAATATCATTATAGGAAATGGGCAGTAGAATTATTTCATTTTAGCACCCTTTATGAAAAAAATAAATTGAATTTAAGCTTAGGGTGATTAGTGTGCAGAGTCAGGCTGTCGGAATTAGATAGTGGTGGAGTCTTCAAGGCTGAAGAATGTTCCCTTGCTTTGCATTAGTCCAATGGATTAATCTTAGTAGTCAATTTAACTTTGTAAAACCAAAAAATGGTTTTTTCACATTCAGCAGTGGTGATATGGAAACATAAAAATTATATACAGGTCTCACCCTGAGATATGCAGGAGGTTCTTGTACTTACCTTTCTACTTTGTCAGCATGATTCCTCTTTTGGTCCAGCATCTGTGTTGTAGCTTCCATAACAGATTCAGGTAGCTCAACTCCAATGGTATGTTAATGAATTGGTTGCACCTCGGATACCCCTTTGCTATCCATCTTCTTGGATCCTTACTTTTAGATGGATTTCATTGGTGGTGTCTTTCTTTATTTTCTTACACTTTTTGTTTATTTTAATATTTATTTGGTATAAGTAATGCTTTCTAGGTGAATAATACTTATAGTTTTTGTTCAAGGAATGAAATAAGAAGTAGAGAGAATTCAAAATAAGCACGAGAGAGAAATTGGGAGTCAACAAAATATTACACAATAAAATTGCCACTTTCCAAGAATTACAAAAAAAAAAGAAGCCTAAAACAGAGAGAGAAGGACAAAGGAAGAGGTGAAAACTTTGTTAACAATAACTATGCCTATCTGTTGATTGCCATAGTTAGAAAGAGAATATTGGAGAGGCTTTGAAGTTATTTGAAGAGATGGTGCAAGGGCCATCAAACTTGATTAAATTTGATTGGGAACCTCAAGCTCAGAAATAGAGCTGTAGAAGATAAGAGTGTTAATCCGAATTGCTATGTATAATGAACCTCTAGGTGCAATTCACGGAAAAGTGTGATCTAATGAGTTGGGGGTTGAGGAACTAAGTCAGATAATGCCACCAATAGTATTTTGATCCATTTTCCATGCAAAATAAGTGATACATACGAAGCCACTAAGCTACAACAAATATGCAAAATCTAGTCATAAAATGAGGCAATTTAATGAAAGGATTTAGGAACTTAGAAATCCCAAAACTGTATTTTTTTAAAAAATGGTTGATTCGATGGCCATGGGGTGCAATTGGTTAATACTATGATATGGTTCCATGCAAAATGGAAGACAACAATGCCACATGTAATGACATTCAGCCTAGAAATCCTTACGGTTAGCATGGGCTGATTGCGATTTGTGTCCTCTATGGGCAATACGAAAGGGCTCTATCCATTTAGGCCTAATTTCAAACATATCAATACATGTAATTATTAATCTGTAAGAATGATGTATAAGGTAGAAAATGCTGGCAATGTTGAGAAATACACTTTATGCTAAATTCGAGAAGTGAAGAGATACCAAATGAATAAAGCCTGCCGACTTTCAGCTCTATTGAGGTCATTAGTTGTTTACCATTTATATTCCTTATGAGAATTAAGGGTGTATTTCTCTTTTTTGGGGTAAATGCACTAAGAATATAGTGATGCTCCTGCTTTCTATCATGAGGCCTTTAAAAGTTGCACATGCGACTAATGGGTGGTTATTTGTTACAACGAGTTCCACATAAAATGGCCAAGGCACAATACAAATGTATTTCATAAAATTCAATTTAGTTTCTTGCACTTATGAAAGTTTTATGTCTATTTTGGCACAATGTATGTGGTGGACATGTTAATAAAATTGCAAATGTAAATTTTATTGGAATTATGAATGTGCGTACGTACCTGTCATCCTATTTTCAAAATTGAGTTGCACATAAAAATTCAATGCATAATTGTAGAAATTGAACCTCCGGTAATAAGTCATATAATCCATTTTTAAGATGTTAATATTATGAAGGTTGTAGACACATAAAAATCCTTTTGTTTCTCTACTTGAAGCCTCTTTCTCTCTATAATTGTATATCCATACCATATCATATTACAATAATACCATATACCAACAATCGATAGTAACCATATTAGTACCGTATGCAATTGTGTTAGATGTACCGTAGCTATCACATAATACTCCTCTTTGACACCATTCACAATTTGTATTTATGACAATACGACTTGCTAAAAATTTCCATCAGAGCATGAATAAAAATAAAAAGATCTAAATCAGTAACTCACAACACGTGCAGAGCACGTACCATTTGCTAGTGCGTGTGTGTGTACAAGGACTGGAATTCTCCCCTTCCATAATCTCCCCATCAGAAGGACTTCCAGAACAGAATTTATTTCTCCAAATTTTGGGATTGAACATTTTCCAAAAAAAGAAAAGAAAGGATTTTGACCTTGTCGAACCCCACATCTAGCAAGGCATCGGCAGGTATTAACCCGATTTCCTTTTTCCTTTAAGTTTTTTTGTTTTTCATGGGCATGTTCATCAGGTTCAAGAGGACGTGTGCTTCAAGAGGACGTGTGCAAGAAATGGGGTTAAACGAGCAACCCTTTAACATTTTTTAGGGTGGCAAACTTGTATAATATTAGGTTAGGAGCCTATGTATATATATAATGTATGTATGTATATATGTATGTATGCTTTCATTTCTTTGATCCCCATGTCCCATTTGTATTTGGCTTTCCACTAAGTTTTGATCTTGAATGATCAATGGGAGTTAGATATGTGTCTCTAGAGGAAGATCTTTAATGTAATTGTCATTGCTGCATGATGTTTTTACAATGACAGGGTTGTGCTGCTCGTAATATACATGGATTTACGCTTGATGCAGTACAAAAAATGGCAGATCAGTGGGAGCAGGCTCCACCTTTGTATTTACAGTTGGATGCACAGGTTTGTTGCTATGGATCACTTGGTATATAGTATTCTACACTCCAATGCAAAGTTGAGAAACTGCAGTCTGTTGGGTTATCCCCATCCATTGAAATGGTGGAGAGAGTGGGATCTTGAATTATCGCCATCTTGTTCTTGTGGATCCCACTTCCTTCAGTACAATTGGATAGTGATGACTGATGGACAATGGTTTTTGTTTTTATGGTCCTGTAGATTATAGCGTACTTTCTCCATTCCGTTATTTTTGGTTAGGGTACGCTGGAGTCCATTGTGAGCTATAACTATCTGTGAAATAAAGTTCTTGCTATTTCTCGTCGATGATGCATACCCAAATGCTTATTGCTGTTATACGATGTGTTAATTATATATCTATGTTTTGCATGGTAGTCACTATTCAGTGGAGATGATCTCAATGAGCACGATATCCAAGAGGTAATTTAAATTGAGTTTAGGAGCTGGTTACTTTTGTGCTAGTTGATTTCATTAAAGGCCTGTACTCAGTTAATTATGGCTTCTAAACTAGTTCCTTGAAATATATCAAAATAAAAGATAGCTAGGAAATGATTGAATTATAAAACATATCTGGACAGAATCTCAAAATAAAACATATCTAGGAAATGATTGAATTATAAAACATATCTAGACAGAAATGGGTATGGGAAGATTCAGTAATTGCCTTACCCTTTATGTTATTGCTACGAAATCTCAAAATTCGCATTCATGGAGAGAAGCAAAGTGTGCAGTGCTGGTACACCGGGGGTGATGCGAAGAGAGTGGGACCCATAATGAATGATGGATGGTCCATAATTGGGGGTATATATTCTATTCTCTTGGGTCCCGCTTTCTCTTCATCACTGTGTAGACAGTGATGACTGCAATAAAATGAGTGTACCATAGTATATTTGATTATAGTAAACTAACTGCAATGTGCATTGATATTTTCTTTTTCTTCTCTTTTTTTCATGAATCACAATGAGGTCATGCCATTTTTCCTTTTAGGTGGAGATGGATTCTGAAGATCCATCTTGCCCTGAAGAAATCGCTTCCGAAGAACACAAAGCGGAATTGCATGTCACACCAGAATCTCCTTCTGAAGATGAGAATCCCTCTGGTTAGTCTGATCCTGCAGCTTTATGTGTCTTTGGCACCTAATTGGATTTTTCTTTAGATTGTGATTACTTATTCCATGGGATTGTGGTGCAACTAATTCAGATTGCTGTCTTCTTTCACTTTCTTAGACATGTCATTATCCTGGAGTAAATCTCTCTCTTGATACATGCAGGCGCACAGCTGCATGCACACACGCACATGCGCACACACACACACAGATTTCATCAAGTAGCCTTGGCTTATTGATGATCTTTAAGAACAAATGTGTCTTCATCATAGAGTTTGTTATTCGTTGATTCTGTCATCGTAGGTCTATATAAGTTTGGGGTGAGGTGGGGAACAGATAAATTAGATAAATCAGACTCGCTACACGAAGTAGGGGAACTGGGGAAGAGCAAGTGGTCAGAATCAGATGATGCGGTCAAGCTTCCCAAAATGGCAAATCCACGTAAAGAGAAACAGGGGAATGCACTCTCTGGCTTGATTCAAGCCTACGGCAAGGGAGAGAAATCTGTTCATTGGGGTGACCAGGTATGTCTTTTGAAATTTTAGCTTGCACCGTTGAATGTTTATTATAGATGAAATTGCTCTTGGTCGGCCAATAATTGATTGTTTGCATGGGTCATGATGCTGGAACTTAAGAAAAGAAACCTAGTGCTAGTTTGGATGTACCCGAAAGTAGAAATTTTTTGGATTGTAATCCAAAAATCTTGCCAAATGCACTTTGAGAAGTTTGGACAAGCTTTTTAGCTTGAAAGAAAAAGCTCCTACATCAAAGCAAAAAATGCCATAAAAAAGAAATTCAAGTCAAGGCCTGAGTTTTTCTGGATGAATGTTCCACCTTCTCTCAGTCCGAGCAACTCTCTCTCTCTCTTTCTCTCGTCCCCCCCAAACCCAAAAAAAAGATATGGATGATATTTCATCCTCATCTACGATAATTGAAGATATGATGAATTCAAAGTGATACCATTAGGTTGGTTTGGAAGAATCAGCTGCTGCAATGAGATGCAGCTCGCCACTCCCCAACAATTTCTATTCCCAAGCCATCTGTGCATACTCCCATTGACTCCATGTCAGCCCCCAAAACTGCCTCTCTCTGTTATTTTTTATTACTTTCATTGGCATCTGCAACCTAGTAATCTCCTTTGAAAGGGACGATTGGGTCCAGGAAGAAGGGATGGGGAATTGAAACGGGATTGTGAAGAGCAGATTTAAAGGGGACATATGGGTCAAGAAAGACGGAACGGGTGGCGTTTCCAGTGATAATAGGTTTGTTTTGAGGTTGAACTACTTGTTTCTCAATCTAGAGAGAAGAGATAGGGTGTTGACAGAGTTTATGGTTCTTTTAAAATGTTGGAAAAGTTACCTCGACAGACTCGGGAGATTTCTGGTTGTAATTTGGGCAAATGCGAAGGCGCAGAGAGAGGAGGGCATCTCGGGTGGGACACAAGGGTTTCATGAGAGCACGTTAAATTTACCGCCTTGGGCAGGGGAGGTGGAAAAAAAAAATCTACAACATCCAATCAACTTTATCAGATGAGAAAAAAGAGTCAAATTTGACGTCCAAAACTAACCCTTAGGAATTACCAGAAAGGTGTATATAATGCATAATTTGTACGCTGGTCCTCTGACTAGTTCTCCTTGCCATGGTCTATTCCTTGTATCCACAGTCTCTCTCTCGCTCTCTCTCTCTCTCTCTCTCTCTTTCTGTAAAATACACAACCAGCAGTAGGTTGCACTGTATTCTAAGACATTAAAAATCTCTCTTCCTCCCTTCCTCCTCTCTCTACCAGAATTGAAATGATACTGTCCATTCAATGTTCTTACATAGATTCAATCATTTGACTAGTCTTATTTGATTTTCATTTTGCTGGCTTTCAGATTGGCAAAGGTGGCTTTTCAATTGGCGGGGGGAAGAAACCCAGTTCACGGTGTCTAATAATTGGGCCTGGTGCTGGTTATAACTCGGTAAGCCATATTATTCACACACATGATTTTAATTTTTTGTTTCACACAAGTTATCATAGATGGATGATTACATAGACGACCCACCTACAAGATTCTCTGCATAGGTCCCTTCCCCCAATTCCTTGGAGTTTTTTATTGCATAAGTCTCCCCTACACTTTTATTTAGCATATCCCCCTGAATCAACTTTTAAGCTATTTTTTGGACAAAAATGCCCGAGTCAAATGAAGCATTCCCTTATGTCAAAGCATGTTATGTTAAAACAAAAGCCAAAAGAGCAGTTTTAAAATTAAACCAAAATCCGGTGGGGCACTCCATGTGTATGTTAAAATAGAAGCCGGTCCGGCACATAGAGTGCTGCCTTCAAAATTAAACCAAAAAAGGACTGGCACTCCATGTTCTTGACCAGATTCTATCTTAAAACAAAAGCAGTGCCAGGCCGGCTTAAAAAATAAACCAAAATCTTGTCTAGCACTCTTATGTGCCGGAACATGGCTCGTTTTTCCAAAAATAGCTGAAAATGGGCTTGTTTGTCTTGGGCATTTTGTCCAAAAGTAATCTAAAATTGATTGGGTGCTATACGCTAAAGAAAACTGTATTGGGGAAAAACTATCAGGGAGTGGCGGCA
Organism: Amborella trichopoda; assembly: GCF_000471905.2. The sequence continues at coordinate 1,371,896 of NW_006498085.1, read as the reverse complement.
CAGAATCTTGTAGGGGGGCAGGGGTGCGGTTTATGTAATTTTCCCAAACACTATTATATACTGCTAAGTTTATGTTTTGGGGGGGCGATTGTTCCTGCTGCTTATGTATATCTGAACTTATTTTTTAGCATAGGTATGTGTTTTACTTCTAAATTTACAACACTCCATTCTCTCTCTCTCACACATATCTGTGTTGATGAACCAACAGGATTCGAATCCATTGATTGAGGATGATGAAACTGAAGCAACTGATGCGAGTAACCCTGCAATGGCAAGGAAACACACTGCATTCCTCGAGCATCTCAAAGCAGAGAAAGAGTCGTTCCGTGCTGTTTTCGATAGGCGGCAACGCCTTGGCCTTATTGATGCAGAAGAAGATTGAGATTTAGTGGTTTTTTTTTTTTTAGGCATAGGGAATAGGGTAGGAGTTGTAGTTCTAGGAGATTCATGAAACCACCTTCTTTTCAATATTTTTCTTTTTTATTCAATTTGTTGTCTCCCTCATGATTGGAATCGAATGGTATCTTCCATATAATTGTAATTTGTAATTTTTTGAGTTGGATGTATGTTGATTGTTTTGTGGTTTGATCGCATGTCCCTTTCATGCTGATTAGGGATTGATTAGCCTAGTATTTTCTGTCGTGCTGCTGCTGATGATGACATATAAATCAAATTAAAATTAGGAAAAAAAAATAAAAATCCAGTTGAATGAGACCCATCTCAAAAGTGGGTACTTTTATCTGTTTCTTCGATCAAAAAATGTGATTAAAGAGAAGCTAAGGCTGGGATGAAACAATTGGTTCAGAAGGCAGGCCGTTTGTGGACAATGACCCAGAGTGTTGGTGTCTACAAATGTCAAAGGCGTCTCTTATTTCATTTAAGAAGCTGATACGGTGGGACCTGTATTTATCGTTGTTATTACAGGGCATTAAATCAAAATATAACGTGGAGATAATCCAGGTAACATTTTATCTTACTTTTAGATTTAATTTCAAATATTTTATGACAATGTTGGAATAGTTTGGATTCGGTAATAAGTGAAATAATTGATAAGCTAGGTGTATTTTGATAAGCATTCTTATTCTTCATAAATAAAAGGGAAAAGTTTATATAAGGTTGCATAAATAAAAGGGAAAAGTTTATATAAGGTTGCAACCTTAAAATGTAGAATCACATATGCACCTCAAAAATCTATCGGAATTGTTGTTTTAATGTTGAAAAAACCTTCTAATCGATCATCTCAACATTGAGATGTATGAATATGAAGAAAAAAAAAAAAAGGTTTGAGTTTCGGAAATAGTGCGTCTTGCAACATATTATCTAGATCGTCTATTTTCATGATTCTCATATATTTATAGATTTATTGAATTTTAATCATTTTGAAATTTAAAATTTTTTAATTAGGTATGAAAATAGATTTTTAGATAATACTAAGAATTTTTTATAACAAAATTGTATGTTAAGATAAAATTTTAAGGTGCGTTTTAATAGGATTGTTTAAGGTCGCAACCTTATAGAAATTGCAGCTTAAATAAAATATGGGAAAGTATAGAATGAGATTATTTACCTTTGGTATAAGGTGAGACATTAATGTTGACCTTTGGATGTAAAATTGGGAGGTTGCAATTATTCCATTGAACAAGCTTAAACTTCAAAATAATTTTTTTTGAATTTTGTGACACATCTAAGCCATGAAACTTCACATCGGATAGTTGTAAGTAATTATGACCATAAATGGTCTACTTGTATGTTACAATACAACAGAGAGAGGTGGATAGAGACATGGATAGGTGGATGAAGATATGACTAAAATTGTTTGAATCTCTCCTGTGCTGATCTGTAGCATTTCATTCTTTAATATATGCGCCCGCCCCCGCGGCCCCTCTTGTTGCATGGGCAGTGCCCTGCCGGTGTTGAGTTTTGCTCTAGATGATGGTTCCGTTTCCCCCTCATTTGTGCTGCGCATGATGCACCAACCCTGTGCACTGCGAGGCCTCCTGCCGCACCACGGTGCATAAGTGCCCCTCCATGTGTCTCCTTTAGCCTTGTTGCAGTAGGCCTCCTGCCGTACCACGGTGCATAGGTGCCCCTCTACTGTGTCTCCTCTAGCCTTGTTGCAGTAGTTGATTCATTCTTTTATCTGATCTGGGTGCTTTCAAATTTGTTGTTACATGTTGAAATGTGACACCAGGCTAATTGACACAGGCCTAATTGGTGCCATTGAACAACCAATGCAGCATATTGGTTCATGATTGTTATGAAATTACGAATATATTCAAAACTAATGAATGTTGAATATTAAACATTCTTAATTTGAACTTTCCAAATCTCCTATTCATTTCAAAATTGATCCATTCCATCATTCCCATTTCCAATGTCTAGAAACCAATAGGAGTTTCAAATTAGTTCCCAACACTAGTGTCTCATCTCTCTCCTCTTCTCTGCCATTTTAGGTGACACTGTTGGACAATTATTCTTCTAGGGTTTATATTGCATGAGGTTTTTGTGCCTCTGCTAACTCAGCTATTCATGTACAGTTCCCTCAAAAATATATTTGGCTATGGATTTTGGACTTAAAATTTTACAAGTCTAACAAATAATTAAGAAATAATAGATCTTGATACTTTGAAAATAAAATATTTTAATTTGGGTGAGGTTTATATAAGGTCTCAACAATAAACAATCGAATTAAGGCACGCCACCAAAAGACCATCAAAAGATGTAGTTTTAGTGTCGGAAATTTCAATGATGACCTGAGAAACTAGTTCACATCTAGTTATAAAATTTAAAACTCAAAAAATGGTATAGATCGATTAGACATAGAATGCATACAAATCTTGAAACTAGACGGTCTAGATAATGTATTACAAAATGCACCATCTTTTGCGCTTTAAAATCTCTTTTTTTTCCTACATAGGTATATTTCGAGGTTAAGATGATCAATTAGAAGGTTTTTCATAATCTAAACAACTTTTTTTGATAGATTTTTGAAGTGTGCCTTTTTTTTTTTTCTACATTGCAACATTATATAAACTTTTTCTTTTAACTTTGATGGTTAGAACATTTTATGCTGTTCATTTTAATGCTTGGTGTATCATCATATCTGCCCTATTTTTTGAGCTGCAAATCATGACCCACCGCAGAAATCCATCTAAAGTGATTCACATTGTGATTATATCCCTAGTCACTTTTATAAGGGGCATCCGACCTTTTTTAACCCTCCCCTTAAATAGTCCCTAGCGCGCATGCTAACTCCCTGGGCTATACAATACACTTATTCTACTAAAAGCCACTTAACAGGAAGTTTTAGAGTTGAAATTTTGAGATCCACTTAATAAAAATTAGATGATTATTTAAGGAAGCATTTGACAAGACAAACTTCCCAATTCATTGTAAAATAAAATTTTGGTTATGAATGTTTTAACACTTAGATGTTTTTGGTAAAAGGTTGTGCAGTTTAAGTTCAATTTGAAGACTTCTTTTCACGCTCATTGTTTTTTAAAACTCTAAGAAATTGTGTATGGATTTTTTTTTTTTTTAAATTGATTACTAAGTTGGAAATAATACAAATGCATATTAGAGAGCGCTTTCGATTTTCTTTTTCAAAATGGAAATATTAAAATAAGGCTCAAGCCTCATGAAAAAAAAAATACTCAATGAAAATTGCAGAATTGGTGTCTAAAAACCTTCAAATTGATCATCTTAATCCTGACTATTATGGATGTGAAAAAAAAGCATGTGGTTTGTATAAAGTGTCAACCTTAAATAATTAAAGGTGTACTAGCAAATTCTGCCAAAAGATGCACTTTCAGTGTCGGAATTCCTTGTCATTGCCGAAAAAATTTCTACTCAATTTAAAAAATTTGAAGTTTAAAAAATAGTACAAATTAGATAAATCTATAAACACTTGAAAATCTAAAAAATGGATAGTCCACATAAGGCGTTACATGACACACCACTCTCATGATTCGAAATCCCTTTTTTCCCATATCCATATATTTAAAAGTCGAAATGATCAATTGGACGGATTTTCAGCACCCAGTCAACCGCGTTTATTTTATCTTTAAGGTGGGATTATTTGGTTGAAACCCTATATCAACTTTTTCTTAAAAATAAGGAATTTAAGTCCTAAAAATACTTTATATTGTAACGTCTTATTTAGAGTGACCATTTTCATGCATTCACAAATTCATTTGTACCATTTTTTTAATTAAAAATCTCGTAATCAGTGGTAAAAAAAGATTTTTGAGTCGAAATAGGGTTTTCCAATATCAAAGGTAAACGGTCTGTTTGTATACAAATTTTTTTTTTTTTTTTTAAGAAGATATGAAGTAAAGTTTTATTTATTTATTTATAAGGCCTAGGCTTTTAAACAAACCGCATCCCCAAAAATGGTCTTACTTGATCAAGGTTTGCCTGAGGGAGTAAATAACCATTGGGCCTGAAAAATCATTTGATAACCCAGTGGAAGTTGATCCGAGTCCTTGGCATATTTCCAGTTTTTAGGGTTTGGGGTTTAGGGCACTGGGAGTAAATAAACATTGTGCTCCTGTGGGAGCTGTAAATCATTTGATAATCCAGTGGAAGTTGATCGGAGTCCCTGGCCTTCTTCCAGTTTTTAGGGTTTGGGGTTTAAGTCGGGCCGCGTCTCTTTCTCTCACATCTGAACTCTCTCTCTCGCTTCTTTGAGCTCGGGCACTGGGAAAGGACTGCTCCCTCCTCGAATCCTCTCTCTCTCTGCTAGGGCACAAAAAGGGTCTCTCTCTCTCTCT
>NW_006498085.1:1325286-1347846 GCF_000471905.2 Amborella trichopoda | reverse complement strand
ATATGTGGGCATTGATCTAATGCAACGATTGTATTATAGTATAATGCAACCACATTTCTAGAAAACCATATTTGTAGTATTTGTATGACCCAAAATGTTGCACACACTATCTTCATTTCAATAATCAATTAAAAAAAAAAAAGTTCAGTTTGAACCCTAGATATGGTCAAAATGAGTCCCCTCCAACAAAGAATCTTGACCATTCATTTGGTGAATTTCAAGATCTTAGCCTTTACAAACTCAAAATTATTGTTTCTTTTTTTAACATTGTTCATCTAATGATAATAAAGCCTTCTAAAAAATGGGAAAAGAAAAAACCTTCTAAGGCCTAGATCTAAGCATCTTATCAAAATGGATGGCCTATATTAATTGGGCTAAAAAAATACTTTCTAAGTTGTGTTTTTAACATTTTCCTTTTTTTGAGAGTTCATTAGAATAAATAGAGTGTATATTTTAAATTTTGGATTAAACAAATGGCCCTAACATGGTTTTTGAAGGTTGTTGCATCATATTACTATACAACCGTTGCATGAAGTCCGTCCGTCTCCTATGCCTTGATCTCACATTTGACTTTTCAATAATTGTAGAACTAGCTCCTTGTTTTCTTGATCTACGGCTCCCTCACATTTGTCTTTTCAATGACTGTAGAACTAGCTCCTTGTTTTCTTGATCTACGGCTCCCTTTGTTATCTTCCCATGAGAAAAATGCAAAATGGAGTGACCTAAGGTGTTCTCTCTCCTCTCTGTGTCCCCTCATTCTCTCTCCTCCCACTAGCCTCCTTATCCCATCCACCCACATTCTCGCTTTCGTATGAAAAATATCCAAAAAGTTTCTCTCATTCTGTTCTCTCTCTCTCTCTCTCTCTCTCTCTCTCTCTCCTATCACTAGGCTCCCCATCCATAGCCAACATATTACTGCATATAATCAATAAGAGGCTCCTGTTAATGTGGAAATTCATTACCCCCGATCTCATGACCTTGCTTTGAGCAAGGTTCTTCAGGCCAGCCTCTCGAGCTAAATTTGGAGGTGTTTGGTGGCAATTTCATGTGCAGTGTTTGTGTGTGTGTGTGTGTGTGAGAGAGAGAGAGAGAGAGAGAGAGAGAGCTTAATACATTTGACTTGCAAACAAGAGGAACTTACATGAGTGCATTGAGGTAGTAACGAAATAAAGAAGGTGCCTTGCAGTTCCATTTGTTGCCTTCAATGAGGTATGCAACTTGGGTTTCTCTTGATTGATTTAATTGCAGGATGAGGACTTTGTTGCAGACAAGGATGATGGGGGTTCTCCCACTGATGACTCCGGTGAAGAGGGATCAGATGCCAGTGTGAGTGGAGATGAAGAGGTATGTGTTATTTGAATATGAAGTTTGTCTCATAATTGGAACTAATGTTTTCTTTCATGTGCTTCTCAAGGTACAAATACAGTGGATTTTGGATACTGAAAAATATAGTGAAAAATTAACTGTATCTGTTAAAAACAAAAATGGAAAAAGGTAATTGCAAGATAAGCAATATTTCCATTTTCTTAAACTATGGTCAATATATCGAGGGATGTGAAACATATTGCAAATTACTATATTGCTTGTTGCTTGATATTTCTCTCTTGAAAAAGTTACTTATACGCTCGTATGTGGATACACATGTACAAGAAACATAAGAACTGCCCAACACATACAAAAAAGCATAGCTTCTAAAAATGCAAGAAAGAAATGTGTGGTTTCTAAAAAATTTAATTGAGGTAAATATATATTTCTTTTACATATCTCAACAAAATTTTCTGATTATTTTATAATTGTTTTCTTTTCGGGATATTTTGTCAAGATGTTTTAATGAAAATTCAAAATTTAAATTCTCTCAAGAAATTAACCTGCTTAGAGATTCTCAAGAATTGAGGATTCTCATTACTCACTGTGATTGTCTGTAATATAGAAGCCCAAAAAGGAACTGAAGAAGGATGCCGTTCCTAAAGCTGCTAGTGTTAAGAGGAAACAAAAGGATGGCGACGAAGATGGTTCAAAGAAGAGAAAGCAGCCAAAGAAGAAAAAGGACCCTAATGCGCCTAAGAGAGCTATGTCTGGCTTTATGTTCTTCTCTCAAAGTGAAAGAGAAGTAAGTCCTTTTGTTTCTTATCATTTTCTCTTTTCTCCATGTCGGCATGTGTTTTTCTTTTACTTTTTTCTTTTTATTTTTTTTGGGGGGTGGTGGGGGCGGGGTGAGAGAGAGGGAGAGGGAGAGAGTTTTTGAACATGAGAGAGGTCATTCGCATTCAAAAAAAGAGAAGAAGAGAGATGTCATTGGTTGGCATATATTCATTCATATGACTTCCATGTCTTGTTATCTTTGTTTGCTTAATGCATTGGTTATTGTACATTTGGGACCAATTACCACAGATCCATAAAAGAGATAATTGATGCTATTTACTCATGAAGGTATTGGTGCTTCTGATTCATTAATGGGTGATTTGTTGTTGCAGAATTTGAAAAAGAACAACCCAGGCATGTCTTTCACAGATGTTGGGAGGGCACTTGGGGATAAGTGGAAAAAGATGACCAGTATGTGTCTGTTTCTTTAACTAGCGTTTGATTAACCCTCATCCATATGCAGGATTTGTGTGTGCATGCGCATGTGTGTGTGCACGTGCGCATGCGTGCATGAGAGAGAGAGAGAGAGAGTTTCCGATAATCTCTCTATTTAATGCAAGTGATCTCGAATAGGTGGTTGCACTTTTGTGTATGAGAGAGAGAGAGAAGAGTCATAGAGGAGAGACTCATCTGGTTTGCTTTGTGAGTTATTTTAAACAGGCTGAGAGAGAGAGGGAGGGAGTGGGATTTTGATTGTGTAGTAGGTTGGAGAGAGTATTCTCAATTTGGATCGTGTGGGTTACTTTTGAATTTGAACAGGTGAAGAGAAAGAGCCGTTTGAGGCCATGGCCCGAGCTGATTCGAAACGATACAAGGAAGCAATGGCTGGTTACAAGAGTGCTCCAACAAACATCGATTCTGGGAATGAATCTGACAGCGAGTAGACCGACTAAATTTTCTATCTCTACTTCGTTTGCTTTTATTTTTTTCCCCTGGTTTTCTCGATCTCCTGAAGTTCGTTGTTCTCTTTCTTAAATTAATGAAATGGTGCATGTCTTTTTTGATCCAGTGATGCTTGGCATGCATTGTGAAATGTACCTTAGCCAGACAAATGTAGGTTGCTCAATCGAATCTATTGTTTTTTTGAAGAGGTGCTTTATCTTGTCTTTAGCATCTCTCATTTTATTTATTTCTTTTTATATTTCTTGTTTTTAATTCTGAGATTGTTTTTTTTTGAGGTTATGTGGATTTAGTTAGTAGAGGCTATATGGGGCTTTTCGTTTAGAAAAATGTTTGGATAGGCTGCTGCCCTATCAGAAATAAGTAAAGGCACCTCAAAACTCATGTAAAATTGCAGTTCTGGCGTTGGAAAGCAATCAAATTAATCATTTGGACCTTTTGTAAAAAAAAAAAAAAGGATTTCAAGGCTAAAATAATGTTCAAAGTCATTGTTAAGTATTGTTCTTGGAGGCGTATTTTGAGAATACCTATATTTATGACCATTGCAACAGGTGCATGATTTGGTAATACACCAATTTGGTTACTATTAGTAGATAAAATAATTTCTTTCACTTCTGAATCTCAAATTATTCGATTAGGATTAGGAGTAAGTGCACAAAGATTTAAAGTCATTTCTTTAATTTACTCTTTACTTTTAAGTTAATAGCCGTCTTGGTGGTTCGATGTTATCTACCAGATAAAAAACCTGTTTGAGAAGACCATTTAATTCTCCGGAAAGGATAAGTTGAAACCCCTTTATCATAACGTATTATCTAAAATGTTCATTTTTAAGTATTCATAGATTTGAGTTATTTTGTGAGCTACAAATTTCATAATTGATAGTGAAAATTGATATGTCATCGGAGGATTTTCTGTGCGCCAAGTTTTTGGGAGGTGGTTTCGATGTGAGGCTTTATCCATGGATTGTGGGAATTGAGTTGTTTTAAACTTTCGGTGGGAAATGATTTGTTTTGGACTTTTTAAGGCTGCAGTTGTTTCAAATGGGAACAGTTAACTTGTCTTCACTAATTTCGCATAAGAATGGATAGTGGATGTTGGGTTCTACGGGTATCGTACTTCAAATAGTCATGCGGAAGGAAATATGCTCGGATAAATATCTCTCATTCACACAATGACACATAGTTAGAGCTTGCCGCCGTATTTATTGGGAAATTAGTTAAAATACACCTAATATCGTATTAAATAGAGCACAATGGCGGATCAGGATTTGTGTAGTAGTTTTCAATTAGTTGGAAAAAAGTTTTGACGTTGATGATACCTAACGCATTAAATATTTAACATTTTATCCATATTTGTTTTGGATTTAATTTCAAAGTGGCCACAAATTATACATGGTTTTAAGTTGTAATAGTAGAAAAAGTATAAAATGTGAAATAGTTGAAAGTTAGGTATTTTGATAAATGAGCAAGTATACTATGTTCCCCGGGTACATAGTTTACTTCAAGGGTACATAGTTTACTTCCACTCCCTCACTAAGAAGGCTTGGGATAATTTTTTTAATATGAAATTTTTGAAACCATTTAAAAAATACTAGATGATTATTTTAAAAAAAAGAACCTGAAATTTGAGTTTTCTAACACTTGATCTTGCCATTTTAAAATTGGTTGTTCTCTATTCAATCTTGGGACACTTTTTTTATTTTTTGAAGCGTATAGAGAGTATAATTTATTGATGTTAAATTATGAGGAGGTCCTACAATTAATTCTCTTCGATTGAATTGGATATTTCCATCAGGTTAGAGAGAGAGAGAGAGATCTGGAGTCCTTGGCCAATAGGAGAAGGCGATATTTACTGTTGAGGAGTCGAAAACCCCCATTGTGATCCCTCCATAATGCGGAACTCACATAAATGTATGCTAGATTTGCCCCATTTTTCTTTGCAAATCTGTGTATGCTAATTTTACCATCTTATGTGATTGAGATTCACGAGTTATGGCTTGAAATCGCATCATATTGTTTAGGGAAAGGTTTCTATACTTCTCGTTGTGTATATAAGTTCTGTGCTTTCCCATCACACAGAAGCCCTTGAGCAATAAATTTTAGGTACTCTCTTTCTCTTATCTTCATTCTGGCAAAGAATCTCTCTTTCTCTTCCACGAGGAAAACTCCTTGGCGTGTTTGGTTGTGCAAGAGGGGATTGACAAAGCTTCCCCTCTCACAACGTATGGATGAACGGAGCAGCTTTCCAAAATAATGTCAAAATGACATTATCGTGGAAGCCACATGTTCTTTCTTGTAGCTTCTACGGTGGCAGTGGGCCGGGCCAACCTTGGCCCTCCTTGTCCCCATACAGCTTGACCGGGAAAGGACAACGGTTGGACCTCAAATAAATGAACAATAAATAAAAAAAAAAGCAAGAAAAAAGAGGGCTGAACAGGGCTGACATTGGCCAGCCCTTGGTCGCTTTTCACGGCCAAGGCCCTATTTGTTAAGGGCTGGGTATCCCACCTCACAAAAGTCATACCAAAATAAACATGCCATTTAGACTTTTATGTTTTCTTGTTCCTAAGTAAGGGTGCATATCTGAAATTTATTTGGAGATGTAGTTCAAGCCTTATGGTGTATAAAAAATCAAAATTTATCCCTAATTATGAATTTTCCAATTTTTAAAGTTATAAAAATTGAGTAAATCTATAAATACTTTAAAATCTTAAAAATAGACCACTTAGATAACTTCTTAGAAGACGATCTATTTTTAGAGCTTGAAATTCTTTTTTTTTCATATCCACACTTATCGATGTCGAGATGATCAATTGGAGGGCTCTCCAACATTGCAAAACTCTCCTCTAGATGATTTTTTTGTAGTACACCTTACTTCAATAGTAAGGTTGACAGTTATATAAACTTTTTCCAACTTGTTCCAAGACATATATTCTCCCTTAAGTTAAAAACATAAAAATAAAAATAAACAAAAATATAAAAAATAAAAAGAAGTATTTTTAGGAGCGTGGGGGATGTAGCTTCTCCAGCGTACGGATTAATTTCAAAAAAATAAAAAAGAAAAGGAAAGAAAAGAAAATTGATACTCATTTTATACATATTTTATTTAAAAAATTGTATATTATAAGACCATTCATTTTTAAAATAAGAAGGTCACAACTAATCCTAGCTACCAAATGTCAAATGACACAACTTAAAGTATGTAAGGAGTTAGAAAATTTATTTATGAACTTTGAGCCAAATCAACAAACTATTGATCTTACGATTTCAAATCTAATAGCCCCTTGACCTCCTTTTATAAAAGATAAAAGGCGTGGTTTATATAAGGATGAAGCCCTACATAATCAAAATAAGGCATGCCTTCAAATAGTATTGAAAGAAGATGTTTCTGTACTGAAAACCTTTTTGAAGGCCTCAAAATATATTTTGATATCTAATTATAAAATTTAAAGCTTAAAAAATAGTGTTGATCGAGTAGATCTATGAACACTTGAAAATCAACGGTCCAAAAAATGCATTTGAAGATGCACTACTTCCAAGACATGAAATCTATTTTTTTTCATATCCATAGATCTTGAGGTTGAGATAATCGATTTCATGATTTTTGGGGATCGGAACAACCTCTTCTAGTGAATTTTTGAGGTGTGTCTTAATTTGATTGTTTAGGACCTCACCCTTATATAAAAAATTTCCAAAGATAAATGGTTTTATCGTATATACTTCCTTTATTTAATGTAAATGATTTTGAGATTGAATGGAGACCATCCAAATTTATGACGATGAGATCCAAATGTTGAGAGACTAAAACTTCATTTTAGAAAAAAATAGTGATTTTTACAGCAGATCCCAAAATTGTTGTCCCATTAGTTGTTCACCAGCAAGGTCTTTTACCTGATGGAGCAAGTGTACAACATGCTCGCTTGGGACCATACTACGTGGGCGATTCAAGCTTTAACGGATAACAAGGTTGGATATTGCGGATAAGAGGATCACGCTTTTTAAACTCCCACTACGAAATGGGCTATAAGATGTTTTGGATTTTCAGATTTAGCCTCTATGTTATGGAGGCATATTCTATACTTCCGTTACCGCATAGAAAATATACACGTTTCCATCCGGTTGGCTAATTTAGATCAAGTGAGCTAGTGTTTGATTATCAAAGTATTTAATTTTTAGTTTTTAATATAGATTATATTAATATAAATTTTGGTATGTGCCATCATCTCAATGGGTTGTATCTAAAAAAAATTTAAAATAATTTTTGATAAAATATAATGACCAAAATATCTTTTAAAATGTCATGAGGTATTTTGATCATTTTATTTTATTGTTTAATAGACGAGTGAATGCTCAAAATTTATTGTCAAAAATATTATATAAAAAATTAAAAATAAAATAGGAAATCTCAACCATCCATTCAAAATAGAGATAATGAGAAATGTATAAATTTTATGTAGAAGAATTTCATAATAAAATCATAAGGAAATCAAACAAAAATATCTTAGTTTTAGTTTTAAAAGTGAGACACATATGCCGTATCCGTATTATTTTGACACTTACCGAGGAACTTAGCATCTCTACTTTACACAAATCTCAACCAACTTATGTTACGTACATTACACAAAACTCTAATGTATAATGCTTGTCATATTTTTAATTGCATTAAAAATGATAAGATTTTTCAACTATTTTTAAAGCATTTCCTAATTATGACATTTTTATAATATTTTTTAGGATTTTAGTCATGAATATTTTGTTCTAAAAAATAATTATACCAATTTAAATTAAAAGAAAATTATTTCATGTGACCATGGACACACTTCCACATCAACATCCCCTCACTCATCCAACATCCATTTTAACTATGGATGTGGAAAACTTATGGTCCCACAAAAACTTAAAATGAATGGTGTAAAGATATATAAAAAATATAAATTTTTATTTTTATAATTTATTTTCTTTTTATATTCATATTCACCATTGTTGAACACATCCATTCTAGAAAAATTTTATATAATATGTCGACCTTATACAGTAGAAGTAATGCACACATAAAAAACCTGAAAAACATTGTTTGGATGTTTAAAACATTTGAAATAACCATATCTCTACCTTGAGATACATGGATATGGAAAAAAAGAAAAAGAAAGTTAAGTACTAAAAATGATACATCTTGTGTAATACATTATTTCAATTATCTCTTTCAAGTGTTTGTGATCTACTCACATCATTTCTTTTAATTTTGAATTTCATAATTAGATCTGAAATATATTTTCAAGTTGCTTTTAACATTTCATACACAAAAATTACACCTTTCAACAAGGTATGGAGCTGCGATTTATTTGGATTATTTACTGTTAACAACTCATGCAAATCACATCCCTCTTTTTAGGCATTTTAGTGGTTGGAACCGGACTTGAGATTTTGGGTCGAAGCTTGATTTCTAAATATTAAAAGGAAAAAATACAATAAGATCATTTATTTTTGTAACAAGGGTCACAATCATTATTGACCATTGTATTAAAATTGGATAACTTTGGATAAGATTAAGCAAAAATTACAATTTTTTTTTCAAACTATATGTGACGTGCTTATAGTTATTGGTTTTCACATCCGAAGGCTAAAAATAATTGTGACTTTTAAATGCAAAAACGAAAAAAAAAAAAATGGTCTTGTGGTTTCCCATCCCAAAGTAAAAACCTACCATTATTACCTGAGGGGGTGATTATGTAATTTAGCTACGAATTGAGGGTACTATCCCAAAGAGGTGATCATAAATCCGCAATCCTCTTATCTCAAAACTTTTGCACTCAATTTTTCCATTTTCCCGGCAAAAATTCTCGGCTTTCTTGCAGGTACCGAAACTTTCAGTTTTGGTGCCGAAATTTCGGAAATGGCGGTTCGTCTCTCTTATGCTCCATGCCCGAGTGGTTTAACTGCTCTGCGAACTCAAAGAGTAAGGCCACTGTTCCTTTTGCTGTAATTTTTTTCGAGTTTTTTTTCCATCTATTTATATTTTTTGCGTCGATTTTCTCTGTTTTCTTGTATAAATTTTCTCTGTTTTCCAATAATCGTTTCGTTAAGTCTTTCTTTTTTTAATTTAGGTCTAACTTTTGCTTGAAATTTCAAATTCTGCTGATAATGTTGGTTGAAAAATCAGTTCTTATTTTTTTTCCTTTTTTCCTTTTTTTTTTTCCTTTTTTAAGTATTTCTTCATTTCGAGGACAACTTTTACATTTGTGGTACTTTTAAAATTATTAAAATATTATGTCAGTATTTTTGTAGATGTCACATTTGCTTGAATTTTCATTTTTCCAGTGACATTATTTGCTGCAAACATTATTCTTATTTTTCCGAGTTTTCTGTATTTTTCTAATTTATTTGTAGCAATTTTCTAAGATTAATTTTTAATAAATTTGCCTTTTTATCTATTGAATAAAATTCTTATTTTCTGCAAAAATTTTTCTTATTTTCTCCGTATTTTCCTATGATTTTGAGTCAAGCTTGTTGTAATTTCTTCACTTTTTTCTTTTATTTTTTTGCTTGATACTACCAATGTTCCTATTTAATGATTTATTTGTTCCTTTTTTTTTGGTTTCACAGAGGCCTCCGTGTTGCTCTTTGGCTATGAATGGCTCGAAAGCTTCAGGTTCCGATTGTAAATTTCCGGTGGATTTTTGCCGGACTCTTACTTCTCCGGCAGTTTCTTCGCCGGAAAATGCATTGTTGGAGATGAATAAGGCAATTTCAGAGCTTGAATCAAATCCTCCATCTCAAAATTCAGGCATTATCCGGTTAGAGGTAAGGAAAAATCCATTTTACATTACGAAAAAGAGCATGTATACCATGCTCCCTCGGAATCATAGTTTACTTTTACAGTATTTCCTCTTTCAGACTGTGAGGCGACCTTGGGAGAAATTTTTTAATATGACATTTTGGGAACTACTTATAGTTGTTAGATTATTATTCTCAGACAAAAACAAAGAAATATTTTTGAATTTGCTAACAGTTTGATCTCATCAACTAAAACTTGGATGGTCCTAGTGACATTTTTTTTTTTAGCATATGAGGGGTACAATTAGGAATTTTTTTATTTTTATTTAGATTAATCTATGGGTTGAAAAAATTTTGGGCTCCTAAAATTAATTCTAGGTTTTCCTCGAAGGAGTAAATGAACATTCTACTCCTCAATAGTAGAATGTCTTTCGGCTTAACAAAATAACATTAGTAAAAAAGAAATGTTTATTAAAAAATGGGATATAGTATCTAGGGGTGGCAATGGCCCCAGACCTGACCCTACCCGGGACCCAATGGGTATACCCAACACGGGTCGGGTATGGGTCTAGCATTTGGACCCAGTGAGTCGGGTTCGGGTCTAAAACTTGTACCCGAACACTATACCTGACCCATACTCGTAAACTATTAAAGATAAAGTACTTAACTTTAAGCCCTATTCATTTAGGTGTATTAAGGATCATATTAATTAGAACTATTAGTCATCTTTATCTGTTAAACGACAAATTTCACGGTTTGAAATCTAATAAAGGGCAAAAAAAAAAAAAAAAAAAATATGATGATAAAAAAAGGGGCAAAAAAAGAAAAGAAAAAAATATGACGATAAAAAATATGGTTTCAATACTGAAAATTTTGTGATAGCCTTAAATCATATTTTCATCTTTAGTTATAAAATTTAAAGCTTCAAAAATAGTGTAAGTCGAGCCGATCTATGAAAACTTGAAAATCTTGAAAATTGACGGTCCAAAAATGAGTTACAAGATGCACTATTTTTAAAATTTGAAATCCATTTTTTTCTCATGTCCATGCATCTTATTGTCGAGATGATCAATTTAATGATATTTGGGCATCAAAACAACCTCTTCTAGTGAAAGGTTTGAGGTAGGCTCTAATTTGATTGTTTAGAGCCTAAGCTCTATATAAACTTTTCCCTAGATTTAAAGATGCACCTTAAAAATCAATCCTAAAAAGTTATTTAGATGTTGGAAAACTCCTCTAATTGATCATCTTGACATTGAGATGTATGAATATGCAAAGAAAAAAAGATTTCGAGTCCACGAAATAGTGTATCTTGCAACACATTATCTAAACCGTCCATTTTCAAAATTTTCATGTGTTTATAGATCTACTTTATTTGAACAATTTTTAGAGTTTAAAATTTTATAATTTGAGATGAAAATAGATTTTCAAGTCAACCTAAGAATTTGTTATATCAAATTTACATTTATGAAAAAATTTAGATGTTTTAAAATCTGCCGAATGGGTCATATTAATGGGCCGAACCCCGCCTAGCTCAGCCCATTTAAATCCCTAATTTAGATAAAGAGATTTTAATTAAAAAATATTCTATATTTAAAAGTCCGCACCAATAAAATGTATTTTTGGTTACTTAGGTTGAAAAAATGGTCAAAATTAATGTCATTTCTTTAAGTTTACAGGTCTAGAAAACAAATGAGCTAAAGAGGTTTGATCTTTAACCACCTATAACCAGTTTTTGAGTGGTTTGGACATTTTTAAAGACGTTCTCTCCTATTTCAACCTTTCATATCATTATTTGGAAAAAATTTTTATAGGGGAAGTATATAAAAAGGCCATATATTTTAATACAAGTAAGTCATGAGTAGGGCTGGCAACGGGTTGGATATGGGGCAGGCTCGGGCTAGCTTGGATTGGGCTAAGGTGATTGGGCCAAGGAGGCCCTGGCCAAGGACAAGCCTAGCTCTATCAGGGCCGGGTCAGGGCTAGGCTAGTAAAACTCTGAAAAGAACAAAGGAAATTAAGGGCCAGGCCGAGACGGCGCTTGGGTCACATTTTGTGGCTTAGGCCCTAATTTTGCAAGTCCGGAGCAGGCGACCTGGCCCTTTGCCACCCTTAGCCACAATCACTCTTGTCCGTCAGATTTTAACTCAGGAGGTTGTAAGTGTGCTGTTGACTATACTCAAAGTTCAATTTTTTTTTCTTGAACTTCATGACACACCCGTAGCCATTCAATTTGAAATCTAATGGAAGGGAGTGGTTGTGACCTTGTAATAACGATAAATGGTCTCTTACTATACAATCGCTTTTTTAAAATACCTACATCATCATCATCTTCATCTTTCGAGCCGTATCTCAACTATTTGCGTCGGCTACACGATTCTTGGTCTCATTATACAACCCCTTTTTCAAAATACCCCCATCATCATCATCATCATCATCATCATCATCATCTTCATCTTTCGAGCCGTATCTCAACTATTTGCGTCGGTTACACGATTCTTGGTCTCATAGTATACAACCCTTTTTCAAAATACCCCATCATCATCATCATCATCATTCGAGCCTTAGTGCATGTTTTCACGTCAATTGATAACCAATTGATGTAAAAATATTTCCACACTTGACCACATATATAAGAGAATTTCCCTTTTCTTCTTTTTCGCTTTTTTTTTTTTATTGTGTAAGATTAGGTTGGCTCTTGCCGGTTAAAAATGATGGAATACTATATTGTTAAATGAACCAATGGCATGTGTGCTGCTCTTGCTGCGAGATTTGATGATTTTAAAATATTTTGTTTAGTTAACAGAAATATTAACATATTTTGTTTAATTAACATGACTATCATTAAAATGTCAAACCAATTGAAAAAAAATCAATGGGGTGGTTAAATCTAATTTACAAATAAAGGTTGCTTTTTAAAATTCATTCTACTTAGGTACCTTTTTAATTATTTTTTAAAAAATTGATTAAGCTGGCCTTGTTTCACTTTTGGGACTTATACAGGTGAGGGCATTTGGATACTTTGGCCACTTAATTTACTCAAGCCAAATGACCTAAGCACCTTTGCTCGATTAATGTTTTAAACCTAGAATAAACAATATTTATGTCATTTGACTCGATTAACTTAAGTGCGCCAAATCACCAAAATGCCTCTCTTGTTTTAAGTTCCAAATCTGAAACAAGATTTAAAAAAAAAAAAAAATGCAGGCAGGACAAGCAAATGGTATTTAGCTTATTTAGCTCAAGTGAATTAAGTGGGCTAAATTACTAACACTTGTTATGGGCTACAAACCTGGAACAATGGCAATTTGGCTGTTTTTTGATAAAATTCTTGAGGAGGTACTTAAATAGAAGGTTTTTTTAAAAAGTAAAATTTTTTATTTCATTTTTAGGTCATTAATGCTGTCTTTAGGTTTTTTACTTTCTATCTCTTTTTTTTTTTTTAGTTTCCTCAAATTTTTTATTACTTGATTCTCTTGTAGAGATTAGGTACAATATCATTGAAGGGTGTAAATTATCTTACAAAATCAAATAATCAAAAGATCCCATTTATTACTTTTTAAATTTCATTTGCTAAAAGCATCTCTACAAAAAAATTGTTCAAAAGTTTCATAATTACACTTGCTTGAGGTTAAGAATCCTGAGCAACCAGGTACATTTTGACAAATTTTCAATTAAATCACTCAATCTAAGTTGCAAAAGTACCTCTAGTGTTCAGTTTTGGGAAAATGAAACTATAAAATGATTAGAATACCCTTCGTTGTTCAAGGATAACAATGTGGAACCAGGGGTATTTTTGTCATTTGCTAGTTCCATACTCCTAACCTTGAATAACCAAAATTAATGTGGCTAATTATAAAATACCCCTGTTTAGGGTTTCCAATCCCTTAATGGGAATAATTTGGGAAATTTAACAATTTTATGGAGGAGGTACTTTTGAGAAATGAGATCTAAAGTATAAACCCTGCACTTACAAATGAGATCCTTCCCTTTAATGATACTGTAAGATAAGTTTAGCCCTTCAATGATATTTTCCCCAGAAATTTTTGTTTTGGCAAGAAACTAAGTATAATCAGCATACTAAAGCCCTTTCTTAATTTATCTTTAAACTTCTTTCTTTGACCTGCTCCTATTTCTTATTCACCACATACTGTCTTTTCTCTTTAATAGTCAGGCTTGAGATAAAACATAAAAGAGAACTTTTAAATGAGTAACATGATTTTATTTGGCAACTTTGCCACTGGATTTAGACAATAATTCAATTATGCACTATTTTTGCTTTAAAAGTATTTTTATTTTCTTCTGAATTTCTTAATCTTAACTTTCTTCCATGGAAATGTATTTGATTGGTGAACTAAAATTTCCTGTAGTACTTCAACATCTCAGTTGTTTGTCAGATGTTGATAGCGATAAAAGAATTGCAGTAAATGTACTTAAAATGTGCTCATTGTATAGGATCCATCTTCTTATATATCTCCTTTTTATTTTCCTTGAATTCTACTTACAATTTAAGTTGGTGTTTAGCTTCTTGCCATTGTGATTACAGTCTTGTTTTTCAACTTCGATCACCAACATATCCATTCAAGAGAAAAAATACAAATAAGGACAAAATTAAGCCCTCCATTCGGTATTGGAAAACCTCAAATGTGTGTGAGTGTGTCTATAGAGTGGGAACTAGAGGAATAAGGCCCTTGGAGAGCTGATACTCTTTATGTTAGTTAACATCATTAATGTTCAATTCTTAGTTTCTAATGCAGCAGGACCTTCATAAAATTTGTATTTGTCATTGAATGCAGGTTCCAATTCAACAAGAGATACAAGCTATTGGCTGGCTCCATTCTCAATGTCTCCTTTCTTCTTGTTACTTTTCCAGTAGGAATCAAAGGAGTTCTAATGGTGGATCAGATCTCTTTTATGTAAACAATGAAGAATTTGAATCTGAGAAAAGTATTGTGAGCATTGCGGGGATAGGGTCTGCTGTTTTCTTTCAGCAATCCAGTCCATTTGCTTTTGAAGATTGGAGGTGCATAAAGAGGTGAGCAAGTGTCATGAATTGTTTTCCATCTTTGTCCTACTTAATAATCTTATTTTTTTTGGGGGGTAAATCTTACTTGTTGTCTTTTTTTTTTGGTTTGTTTTTGTGGTGGGGGGGGGGGGAAGGGGGGTGGTTTTGGAGGGGTAAGTCATACTTCAATGATAGTTGGATTGATTTATATGAAGGAAAAGAAGTTGCTGCTTTGGCTGCTTGAGATTCACGAGACAGCACTCATTGTTTGTTATTTGAATTTGTTGTGCTCAATCCTGAGTGATTTTATTTCTGTTTTGTATCATTACTATGGATATTAGGTACTCTGAAAATTCATCGTGGTTGCTGTTTTCAGCCCTGCAATAAAAGTGTGCTTTTCCAATTGTTAATATATTGATGGGTTAGTTTCACTGACAATCATGAAATATAATCACTCTTTTGGTTTTATTTTTATGTTTGTAGTTTTCTTTAGCCATTGCACCAAAAATATTGCGGCCTTGTGATTATGATGGTCTGTTACAATCTTGTCTCTATCATGCTACTTCTTCAACTCTTTGCAATAGTAGCATGTTGTTTTTGTTATGCAGAATGTAGAATATAGTATTTTTGTCCATTCACATATCTTAAGTGGCATTGATACTGTATTGACATGACAGATTGTCTCTAATTTTGCTAGTGAAGGTTCCTTTCTAAGGATTGCCCTTTCATTAGAGCATATGGAGCTATACGATTTGATTCAATGAAAGACATGTCTTTTGAGTGGCGAAGTTTTGGTTCGTACTATTTTGTCATTCCTCAGGTAAATTGGTTATTTTTGTTTTGTGGCTGAGTGGCATTCTGTGTCATGATTCCTTATATTGTCATCACTATTTTGTAATTTGGGCTACTTTGAAATTTCCTTTTAAGTTTTCATCAATGTATAACCAAATACAGTAAGCTGTTGTTTCAAACTAGTAACAGGTTGAGCTTGATGAGCTCCAAGGAAGTTCAATGCTTGCCACAAATATTGCTTGGGACAACACTCTTCGATGGCCATGGGGAAAAGCTATAGATTCGCTTCATAAAACGATGAGTAAGGTTTGGATTTGGATTTCTTTTTTTTTCTCTTTTTTAAAAATCTGTTCTGTTATCAAGGATGCATCTGGACTCACTAGGTGGTCATATTCACATGCTTCATATTATACAGATCTCATCTAATGTCACAAAATTCCAAGGCAAAGTTTCCAGAACAAATGTTCTTAGTAAAAACCATATGCCAGACAAGGCATCTTGGAATGTCGCTGTAAGGAAAGCTCTAAAGATGATAAATGAGGGCTCTAAAGGCTCTGGCATACTTAAGGTACATCACTTTTAAGTTTCGGAAGTCAATGTTGCAACTTATTGCTTTCAAATTTTTGATAAGGGAGCTGGATCTTGTTCTTCTGACTTCAGTTTTCCAAATGCAATATGAGAGTAAGAAAGATTCACAAATGCAATATGAGAATAAATTCGATTGCACATGTACTTGTTTTTTCTTTTGGGGGGAAATTTGATTAGGATAGCCATGGCGATTATTAAACAAGAAATAAACTAAAATCTCTTCAGTATGATGGTTTAGGTTGTGTTGGCACGAAGTAGTAGAATTGTCACAGATGCTGATATTGACCCTATAGCATTGTTAGCTAGCCTACAGGTAATTTTTCGCTTCCTCTTTGTTATTTCACTGTGGTAGCATCTTCATTATTCCGATTATAAAGTTTCTCATTCACCTAATTGCAAATAGGGAGAAGGCGAAAATGCATACCAATTTTTTATTCGACCTCACAACTCACCAGCATTCATTGGCAACACTGTAAGTTGATGAAGATTTTATCCCATACATGCTTATTCCTATGTTTTACTTACCCAAGAAAAACACTGTAAGTTGATTCAGGCATGGCATATTCTGACATTTTTCATATTTGCAATGGAGTAGTTGTATGTTATGCATAATTTTCATATGCTTGTGATATGACCATCACGTTCTCATATTGTTTCTCCCACCTTCAACCACCACCCTGATCAAGAGAAAAAATAATAATATTACTCAATGAGGTCAATGCTGAACCGAATTTGGCATTAAGGCGGAATATAGATTTTGTTATATCTAATTTCCTGCCACAAATTATTACTTTGAAAGGTATATATGTAAAATATGAAAATTTTCATTATAGGGGCTGTTTTAGCTAATTAATATTCATGTTCTATGTATGCCTCGTGATAGCCAGAGCAATTATTTCACAGGAAAAACCTTACTGTCTTCACTGAAGCTATAGCCGGAACACGAGCTAGGGGTAAAACCGTGGGGGAGGACCTTCAAATTGAGCATGAGTTACTTCTAAGGTTTAATATGATTTTCCTGCACTGATACTCGTTTACTTATTATTTCCATGATCTGCATGGTGTGTATCCTTAATTTGGTTAATCCAAGGGATGTGCTTGGTTACCTTTCTACCCTTGAATGCATATTAGATTGGGCTGATGGTATAAATAAATTTAATGAATGTTGGTCTAATTTGCATACTCCATAACATTGCAGTTCCAAAGACCAGCTCGAGTTTTCAATAGTGAGAGAAAGCATTACAAGAAAGATGGAGGTATTGGGATTGATTTCAACTGCTTCCTGAAATAGCAAAATAAAAAGAGGCAAATGTTTTCTTGTTATATCTTTGTTCACAAATGCAATAGGAATGCATACGTTATGTCCCACATTCTAGTTGCTAGGATTCTGATGTCTTTGGCTCAATTCTTTAAGTTGGGGGATCTCTTTCTTGCTTATTCTGGCTATGTTTGCTAAATGTGATCAGTGATTCCTTAATTATTCTGGCCGTTTTTACTAAAAATACTTAAGGACGCTATTATACATTAGGGTCATCCTTTTATTCCAAATACTATTGGCTTCACTAAAAATGATCAATCTTTGCAGCTTATATGTGATGAAGTCATGATAGACCCCAAGAAAGCAATTCTGAAACTACCTAGAGTACAACATTTGTATGCCCGTATGTCTGGCCAATTAAGAAGTGCAGATGATGAGGTATGAGCCTTATTTCTTATAAAATGTACAGGCATAGTGGTTGTTTGTATAATTTACAAAAATCTATAAAAATAAAATGCATTTGATGGGCACTCCAATCAAAACTTGTGGCCATAGTTGTATTAAGAAACTAGGTAATAGTAGCACTGTTTTAGTAGTAATAGTTAAAGATAGCTGAACAGTTTCAAAAAAAAGAAAGAGTACAAGATAGGTCTTTGCTTGAGAAATTTCAGCATGCCTCTCTCTTCTTTGTTGCTAATGTGTTATATGAAACAACTATCAGTTTAAACTTCCTAGGGTTGAAATGTGATAACATCTTGTAACTTTTTCCCTCTCAGTTTCTTGTCTTGTCCTCTTTCCACCCTAGTCCGGCTGTTTGTGGATATCCCACTGAAGAGGCAAAAAATGTAATAGCAACAACAGGTATTTCTCTCATATTTTTTATGCATTTTTGTTGTCTCTTTTTTTGAATATTGTATATATACTCTTCAGTTTAGTCTGTAATGGCAATGGTGTTTCACTCACACGATGATCAACATCGCACACATAACCACACACAAAGATGTTAGAGAGAGAAAATTATGTTGCGCAAGAGAAGACCATAGATGTGGAGATCACACAGAAAAACACCCTGCATTGTCTTAAACCTGTTGGAAATTGATGGGTGAAACAAGGCAGTGAACAAACAATTGAACAAATACTTGGTTACTGGTTTCAAGGTGGAAAGATCTTCCTATCTCAAGGAATAAACAATACATTTTTTGAAGACAATATTTGCTCCCAACTGATAAAAATTAGCATGCATAAAGATTCTCCATGCAAGTTTGTCCTCGGGATACAACAAAATAGAAGATCAAGTACTTATATTACATGTTTAAGTGCACAAGAACAAGAAGATCTATAGAGCACCAGAGTAGCCTTTATTAATAGAAACAGAGCATTGATAGTCCGAAAATTGACACGCATGAATGAGAAGTTTGAGTTAATATATAGAAGAGAGAGTGCCCTTTCAACTTCTTGGAGAATGGTCGGTTATTGCAACTGAAAGTTGAAGAGTTGTGAAATCAATCTTTGATCTTTTGTTCGCATTTGGCCTGTCCATAGCAAAATGAACGTTCGTACTCAAAGTGTTTGGCTGTGGTCAAGAGTTCCTTGCCGCTGTTACAGTGCCTTCGGTCATTATAATACTATTCATGCTACTAAATGGCATTGTGCTGACTTTTTGCGATCAAGACATCTGGCAATTTTGTCAAACATTGGCCATAAAAAATAATGCTCTATCAATGCAGTTTGTTTTTCTTGCTACCAAAAAACACATTACTGGCCTTCTTTGCTTAAGACAGAGCACAAAAGTTCTTTGAGTGTGGTCATCCGAGCTGTACTCCTTGGTGACTCAACCTTCTAGCTAAGGTTGCTTCGGTTACTCGATTTGCTTGTGCAATAGTCACCTCTCCGGCATTTAGACAAACATTGTGACCACAACAAAAGATGACAAAACTCAAACATGACCAACATGGGTTCAAGGCATGCGAGTATATGAAGTGCAAAGTGCAAAATGCGCCTCAAGCATCCTGGCACTCATGTACGTGCTCATACTTTGCATGCTCTAGGCCCTCTCTCCCTTTAGCTCCATGAACGTAAGGGTGGATGATGTTCTTCTATATATGCTTTTGGCTTTCTCATTCTAATTCTTAAATGTGGGATAAAAGGTTTACCTCTTTCTCTATGAAACAACTTTTCATAAAACTATGGTTTCCAAAGATTATCATCATCATCGTCAAAACCTTTTCTCAACTAATTGAGGTTGGCTACATGAATCCTGACCCGCCATTCTAGTCTATTAAGGGTTATACTTTTAGTGAGATCATGAGTCCCCATATCTTTTTTCACTACTTCCAACCATGTCCTTTTGGGCCTACTTCTTGATCTTTTTGAGCCCTTCACTTGAACTAGCTCATACCTCCTAACAAGTATTGTATTGGGTTTGCACCACACATGACCAACCCACTTAAGTCTACTCTCTCTCATCTTATCACCTATTGGCGCCACACCTAAATTTTCTGAACGTATTCATTTCGAATTCTATCCCTTCTTGTCTTGCTACTATGGTTTCGAAATATATTATTTTGAAATAACATATATTTGCATAGATGCAAATACTCCTACAACCAAAATAATTATACAAGAATATTTAAGAAACAAAACTTGTCCCTAGCCCTAAGTTTCCTAGACAACCTAATCAGGTTTTTAGCAATCAACTTAAAGTCTCTCTGTATAGATGTCGAAAATTAATTTGACAATATCCTAAATCCACTTCCTTAAAGCTATTCACAATCTATCTAACTTATATTTAAGTTCCCAAGCTACTCTTTATCTTCATATTTCAATCAAATCCCTAAATGACTCACTATTCTGCAGCCCTTTGCTGCACCTTGCAATCCCAGCTCCTCCGGCGTGTGTCAGATTTGTTGATGACTCTCAACCTACATGCTAAAGAAATGAGAAACGTGGTGCTCTTGTATTGCTGTTCATGTTTGAATAGCTTATGATTATATAATTGATTTTATCATCTTCATTTATCCATTCAACATTATTGAAAGTTAGTAGCTTATATATATGGTGATTATGGTTCCCCTCGAATTTAGGAACATATACATGCTAATGAAAAGTCAGATGCGTGGTACTTAGTCGTTTGTATTCATGCGTCAGTAGTCCTATGATTATAGAATTAATTATGTCATGTTTTTTGATTTAGGAACACTGTGATAAGTTATAGTGATAATGGTTCCCTTGTGATTTTTCTTCCAACTATACTTGTGCTGGTTTTGCTCACTGGTAAAAATCATTATAAATTATACTTGCTGATGAGGAAAATTTTCCATTTAAAATTACATATCCTCGGCATTTGCTTATGATTCCTCTAGTGAAATGGCAGTTGATAACCTCTAAAATTTCTTGTCAAAATGGCTAAGGTTTGCTGCTAAAATTTTCCTCTTCTCAACCTTTCTATGCTATGGTTGGGCCAGAAATGTTTGATAGGGGAATGTATGCTGGTCCCGTTGGTTGGTTTGGAGGAAGAGAAAGTGAGTTTGCCGTTGGTATCAGATCAGCTTTGATAGAGAAGGTAAGTTCAGCTCTTTCACCAATGATTTAAATGTGATATCGAGAGTGAAATTGTAATGTTTGTGATTCTAATGTGTCACTCTTCAATTTCATTTTTAGGGTCTTGGTGCATTAATTTATGCAGGAGCTGGGATAGTAAAAGGTGCTGAACCATCCTCAGAGTGGGAAGAACTTGAGCTGAAGGCTTCTCAGGTTGTCATTTCCCCTTAGGATGCACTGGCATAAATCTCTCTCTCCCTCCAGACTCATATGCATGCCTACGATGATAAACTGATAATAATTTGATGTATCTCTTATTTCTACAGTTTATGAAGATAATAGACCACGACAGGCCTCTGTCTAACTATGTCAAATCAGATTTGTTGGACACAGTCAATTGGAGCCGGTTAGACATCATACGTGCAAAAGAATGAATGATTTGTGCAAACGTTCCAATCCTTCGACATTAGCTGCTTGATTTGAGATTTTAATAAAGATCAATTCATTTCTTGATATTGTCCGATTTAGCTGACTTTATTCTACTTGGTGATCAGCAGGTTAACTCTGCTTCATGAATAAGAAAAGTAGATTGATTTTGTAATTGCAAGTGATTCTAGCCTGGTCTAAGAATGGGGATGACCTTAAACGTTCCCTTAAGCCATCCCATACCTGGGTCAAGAGGCTGGGTTGTGTTAGCCAACATAAAATTTTATCAAAACTTATCATGAATCCTGAATGACGAACTAGGATTCATGTAGCCAATTCCAATTAATTGGAAAAAGGCTATGATGATGATAAATTGATTCTACCCAAGAAGTGTATTAATTTAAACGCTTTATCTTAGTTTTGCTATGTTTTCATTATTAGATCTTTTCAGTGAATATTTTGCATTTCCCTAACCACTCTTCAATAATGAGTCTCTTTATTAGATCTTTTCAGTGAATATTTTGCATTTCCATAACCAGTCTTCAGTAGTGTGAGACTCAGTTGGATTGGAAGGTCTAGATTCCAGAATGTCTCAGATCAATAGGAAAATAAGGGAATTTCCAAGGACAATTGCCTAATTTCATTGTATGAAACTGCATCAATAGGAAGATTGAAAAGTCAGTTTGGGAAACATAGAAATGGCAAAACAAATGCATACAGAGAAACTCTCGAGTCTCCCGCACTTAACTCCATAAAGAGCCTTTCCGAAATTTACCCCCAAAAATGTGTGTGTGAGAGAGAGTCTTCATTAGTTTACAGTAGAATTTGTATTTACCAAGGAGGTAGTCCTTCATGCTGATGCTTTGAGAGAGTCTTCACTAGTTTACGCAAGAATTTGTATTTTCAAGGAGATAGTCCTTCATGCTGATGCTTAGAGAGAGAGAGAGTCTTCACTAGTTTACACAAGAATATTTATTTTTCAAGGGGATAGTGATGCTGAGAGAGAGAGAGAGAGAGAGAGAGAGAGAGAGGAGATACTCTACTATACGTACATAAGTATTAGTTATTAGAGAGTATACGTCCTACAGTGCGAGATGTACGTTAGAGAGAGTACGTAGAGTAGTCTACTATTACGT
>NW_006498085.1:1314111-1324373 GCF_000471905.2 Amborella trichopoda | reverse complement strand
AGAGAGAGAGGGGGAGAGTTACGTCCTTTGATAGATATATGGAGAGAGAGAGTTGAATTGAGCGAGAGAGAGTTACCTCCTTTGATAGATATAGAGAGAGAGAGTTGAATTGAGCGAGAGAGAGTTACCTCCTTTGATAGATATAGAGAGAGATGAATTGAGAGAGAGACCTTTTTGATATATATATATATTTATTTTTTGAGAGAGATGAATTGTGAGAGAGAGAAAAAGTTACCTCCTTTGATAGATAGAGAGAGAGACCTCCTTTGATAGATATATATAGAGAGATGAATTGAGAGAGAGAAAGTTACCTCCTTTGATAGATAGAGAGAGATGAATTGAGAGAGAGAGAGAAAGTTACCTCCTTTGATAGATAGAGAGAGAGATGAATTGAGAGTGAAAGTTACCTCCTTTGATAGATAGAGAGAGAGATGAATTGAGAGAGTGAGAGATACTTCTTTTGATAGAAAAACATAGAGAGAGAGAGAGTTACCTCTTTTGATAAATAGATAGAGAGAGATGAATTGAGAGAGATACCTCCTTTGCATAGTTGGCGGTAGGGGCGATGTAGCGGTTGCCCTGGCTGATGATAGTGGGGTGCTGGCTCCCACCAACGGCGTACATACCCCAGTGAGTGTAGTCATTGTTCACCACATGGAAGAAACCCCATCTGCATCTGTAATCAACCCCTAACATTATTTATTCAAACATTTCACACAACTACCTACATACCTAGAGAGAGAAAGAACCCACATCTGTGTAACAAACAATATTCAGCAAAATTATATAACCAAATATCCAGTGAGACAGAGAGAGGACCCATTTCACACATGCTACCATGGTGGTGTTTCTCATTGAACTGAATTGCTTTTTACTCTCTCTTCCTCTCATTGAAACTGACTGAAACTGAATTGGTTTAACCCTCTCTCTCTCTCTTTCTCTCTAAAATGTAAAGTGAATTAGAAGGCAAACCTGGGCATCCTCTGGATGAGTCCTCTTCCGAAGTGGTTGAAGGCAAAAGTGACTTGCATTATTTTGTCATCAGAGAAACTGTCGCTTGCTCCCATCAGCGACACCTGCATCTCATGTTTAACATCTTCACTTCACTTCCATGCATTTAGAGGAATCCCATGCAAAGAGAGAGAGAGAGAGTCCCATGCATGCATAGAATAGAGAGTGAGAACTCTGTAGAGAGAGATAGAGAGAATATAGAATATAAGGAGAGAGATAGAAAACCATATATGTACATATCTCAAGGGAGAGAGAAAAAAGTAGGGATGGACTCAGGTGTATACGGTGGTGGGTGCCACAACATGTCAAATTCACTTTGCTTTGGCCGATTTTGATTTTTTTAAGTTTAGGTAAAAGCGAAGTGAAATTTGGTGTTATTGCTTTGGTTAGCTTCGGGACGATTCAGCCAAAGTAAAAAAATATCTACATTACAATATCTTTTTTATTTTTATATATTCTATATATGATTCTAATTTATTGTATTAAATTAAAAAAAAATGAATTTTTTTTCAAATTGGCGGAAGCACCAAATTGCTTTGTTTTTTCCACAAAACTGAAGAAGAATCCGAAACGATTCTGACAACATTGGTCTTGAGTTCTATTTTTACTATAAGTACGGACCCTTTCCCCTCATCAAAAAAAAAAAAAAAAGAATATAGAGAGAGGTGTCTCACCTCATTGTGGTTAGTGAAGTGGTTGTTAGAGATGGTTATGGCAGTTGAGCCCATGATAGCATCAATCAAGCCATCCATGCAATTGCTCATGGAGTTGTGATCTATCCATACAAAGGAAGATGCAAATATGGAGATTGCATCCCCATCACTCTTAGTCCTCAGACCATAGTGTTCAGGGGAGTCCCTTATCATGCCCCCATTCCCTGCCTTGATATCATGGATGTGAAGGCCGTGTATGATCACATTTTTCTGGTATTGGATCGTGATCCCTGCTCCATAAGCTATGTGCACATTGGTTCCCCTGCCGTCGATGGTCTTGTGACTGTTCACTAAGAGCTCTTCCGTGAGCCGTATGATCATGTCGTGTTTGAAGGTGATCCATAGGGGCCTGTCCTGGATCACAGCGTGACGGAGTGTACCTGGTTTCGGGTCGGAGACAGAGACAGAGAGAGGGGAGTCAGTGATGGGTAGAAAGAGAAGGATTATTTTGATAGATTGTAGAGTAGAGTGTGTGTTAGGAATTATTGGGTCAACTACTAATTCAAATTGAAATTATTGCGTTTGACTTCCAATGAAATTCAAATTGAAATTATTGCGTTTGACTTCCAATCAAATTCAGTTCAATTTGAATTATAAAGTCATATGCAATAATTTCAATTGAAATAAATGGTTGACCGAATAATTCCTAAGAATAAAAAAAAAGCATATGTTTGAGATAGAGGGAGAGAATCATACCTGGTTTAGGGTCAGTAAGTGACTCGTCGGAGGCGTCAGTGACAACATAGAATCTGCCCTTAAGGCCGCCGGTGGTCTTCCGACCAAACCCAAGGGCACACTTTGCCAACCTCTTGCGGTCGCGGGCCCAATTGCGTTGGCACCGCCAACACCTATCGATCGGGTTGGTAGCCATGCATGCTCCCGTGTACTTGCCCAAGTGCCGGCGGGTGCTGTTGCCCTCTAAGGCCCTGCATTTGCCATTGTCATGGAATGAGAGAGAAACTTAATAGCTATACATTGAGGGTTTGAGGAGAGAGAAAGGAAATAGCTATTAAAGAGTAACTTTTATATATATATATATATATATATATATATAATTCAGATATGTTTGAAGACTAGAGTAGGGCAGTGATCTAATGTAACAGTTATATCGTAATATAATGTAATAATCTTCAAAAACTATATTAAGGCCATTTATTTGATCCAAATTTTAAAATATTCACTCTTTTCATTCTAATGAACCATCATAAAAAAAGAAAAATTTGAAAACGCATCTTAGAAAGTACTTTTTAGCCCGGTTAACATAGGTTGTCTATTTTGGTGAAATGCTTAGATCTAGACCTTATAAAGATTTTTTTTTTTTCAAATTTTTAGATAACTTTATTATCATTAGATTAATAATATTAAAAAACAAAAAAATGATTTTGAATTCAAAAATGCCTCGATCTTGAAATTCATCGAATGGGCGGTCTAGATTCATTGTTGGAGGAACTCATTTTGACCATATAAAGGGTGCAGATTAGTGTTTTTTTTTTAGATTGATTATTAAGATGAAGAGAGTGCGTGTGTAAAATTTTGGATCATACAAATCCTACAAATATGGTTTTTTTAGAAATATGGTTGCATTATACTATGATATATTTATTGCACCAGGTCACTAAATATATGGTTTTTTAAGAATATTTTATACCAAAATTACATGTTATGATAAAATTTGGAGGTGACTTTATAAAAACCACATTCATATATATATATATATATATATATATATATATAGAAAGGAGAATTTGCATTATTACCAAGGCACCGTGTGTTCGACTCTCAACCTAGGAAAACAAAGGTGAGAAGGATGAGAGAGAGAGAGATGAAAGAGGCAAAAAGTAAAAACACCGATTAAAAGATCATCGGTTTGGATTGGGAATCATTGATTCTTTATTAGAATCGGCAATTTGATAGTATATATTATATGGCATGTACATGATAATGATGAGTCAAGATGATTGTATTGGCTAGAACATGCATTTGCCAATCATAAGGACAATGGTTCCAACATTATTTTAACGGTTATTTTTTTTTTTTAGATCACCGATCTAAATGAGTATTGGTAGGTGGGCAATCTACTTTCTAATCCATTTTTTAGAACATTATACAAATATTTGTGCGGCACATGGTTAACAAGAGCAAGTGAAAAAGTGGGGGAGAACATTTAGATAGGAATACATTTGAGGCTAGATAAAGAGTAGCATACCACAATATGATGTCTTGAATTCAATTTTTAATACAAAACTCTTTACTAACCACTCAAAACTTATAAAAAACAGAGGGAGTAGAAACATTTGTGCACCATGCAGCTGATGAGCAAGACAAGAGGAGAGAGAGTAAAATCTTTTCATTTCATGATACGGCGTATTATCTTATTGTAGGGTTGTAAAATGGTAAGATATAAATTTTTTTTTTTTTATCTTTTATTAATGAAAATAAGGAAGATGACCTTTTTCCTCGCTCATTTACCCAAAAAAAAAAAAAAAAAACAAAAGAAAAAAAAGCGTAGAATTATTATTGTAGGGTTGTAAAATGGTAAGATACAAAATTTTTTTTTTTTTATCTTTTATTAATGAAAATAAGGAAGATGATCTTTTTCCTCGCTCATTTACCCAAAAAAAAAAGAAAAAAAAAAAGAAAAAAAAGCGTAGAATTATTGTGCACCATGTAGAGAGTGAGAGAGAGAAAGAGAGATTACTTGTGCACCATATGGTTGACATGGTCGGTTACATTGTGAGGTTCATGGACATAAGCCTCCAAAGCAACTTGCCGAGCTATGGCAGACCTGTTTTGCCATGTCTCATCAAAATCAGCAATGTGAGCCTCTGCCTTAGGCACTGTAAAAGAAGAGGAGGCCAAGACAAGGACAACAAAAAGACCAAAAAGCCCCATGAGCCCCATGCCTGGTTGTTTACGGACAGGGGCAAGGTCTGGAAATTCTCCACAGACCGGACCAGACCGAACCGAGACCCGCTTCTCAGTATCGCATCCTTTGCTCGGTTCGCATGGTGTCGGCAAATTATAGAGGAGGGAGGATATATAAGCTTAGAGAGACTCACAGAGAAAGTAGAGGGAGAAAGTGGGTAGAATGGGTCTTTGGGTGATGAAGGGCGACATTGGAGGGGAGCCATGAGAGAGAAACTGATGATGGGTGTTGGTTGGATGGGGAGATGGTTCGGGCATTGGGCAAAACAGACGCCTAACGCTTAGGAGACACATTATTTGGTCTCTCTTTCTCTCTCTACACATGCCTTACAGTTTCTCTCTCTAGAATTACACTAAATTAAGGGGCTGGTAGCCTCGTCCCTCTCTCTAGGACATGCTTGCTTAATCAAAGCTGAGGTTTCTCTCTCTAGCACATGCTTTCAAAATTAAGGTTAGAGTTTCTCTCTCTAAGAGACTTAGCTTAATTATGGGTGGCCTCTGTAAGAGCTTCACCAAAAATTGGATTCAATGCACATAAACATGGATGATAATCATTTTGGAGATAATATTGGGAGAGAGTTTCATTGGGATATTATTATGTTTGTCTTTTATTGGGAATATTTTGGTTATTATTATGGTTTAATAAACTAAATCAATAAATAGGATCCTTTTCTTATAAGGTTTTAGGCCTTATATATATATATAAATAAAAGAAGCAAAGCCTCACGTCAAAATCTTGCCTAAAAAACACTTCGGGCATGAAAAACCCCTTACGATGGCTGAAAATTTTATAGCTAAATTTTATAGCTAAAAAATGAATAGCTAAAAAATTTATAGCTTAAAAATGATATTGATGGTATGGATATGTAAACACTTGATAATGGACGGTCTAGATAATGTGTTGTAATGTATGCTATATTTCTCGCAACAATAATGATCAAGGTCGAGACGATCGAATTGAAGATTTTTCGATGCGAGAACCATATTTTTTGATGAGTTCAAGGAGAGGTTTTTTTTGTTTTTTCTATAAAGCATTAGCCTTATTTTAACCTTTTCCAAAATATAAATAGAGATTGTGTCAGACTTATAATTATATGATGTGAAATTTGATATCTTTAGCGTGTTATAAAACAAAGAAATTTTTTTTTTAAGTTTGAGCTCAATCTAAGGAATAAATGCACCCATCCCATTTCACATTCAATGGTCAATGGTCAAGATTAATTGTGATTACCTTGAACCAAAAGTAAATGATGTCAGATATATACTTTGTCATATAAATATAATAATATTCGAAAATAATAAATATGTTTTAAAGTTCGAAAACAATAAATATGTTTTAAATTTTATGAATGAAAAAGTTGACAGTAATGTTTTATGTCTTGGGAACGTGAATATTAAAAATTGCAATCCAGCTTAATAGATTGAACTAGTATTTGGTCATTTATTTATTGCAAATTCCACTGAGTTGCTTTGAGATTTTAGGGCTACTTTAAGTGAAGTGATATGTTTCTTTCATGTTCAAATTGCCAATGAGTTTTTTAAAAAAAATATATATGTTAGAGAGTTTTTTTTAATGTATAAAATTATATATGTAATTTGGATTTTTTAAAATGATATATATTTTTTCCTTTTTTTTTGGATTTTTCCCGAATATGTGCAATAGTAAATCATTTTTTTTCTAAATTGTGTTTTTCATATTTTCAACTTATTTGAACTTTATTTTTTTGGTTATGTTTCAGTTTTAAGAATTTTATTTTTTTAACAAATTTTTTAATATTTTAAAACTTTTTAGGGCCTTTTGGCCCCTGTCCATTTTTCGGCAGAGTTCGATCCAAGCTACTCGGTACCAGGCCAAAGTCTGAGGCCCGAACTAAGTTTAAAAACATTGATCTTGATAAAAAAAAATGAAGCCTTAAAACATCCCAACTGATAAGCTCCTACCGTTTTTTAAGGCATTAGGTGAGAATGAAAACCAAAACCTTCGTTAGGGTACAAGTAGTGCTACCACCACAACCATGAAATCGATCCTAACTATTGAACCAAAAAAAAAACTTATTGCATGATGGCAACGAAAAGGATAAAATGCCTCGATCAATGCAGGAAAAATCAGGTGGTTCAAATTCTAACCACCCAGTTAAACCTGTTAGATTGGAACCGGTTCCGATTTCGACTGATTTTGGAGAACCGGCTGGAAATTAAAAATAAATATATAAAATCTCAAAAAATAAGGAAATTTTGTTTGTAATGCATTGTTTAATGTTTTCATCATTTTGGCAAATATTGGAAATTGTTTGGGCCATTAATGCTTATTTTTGTATTTTCTCATCTTTTTCAAAAAAAATTAAAAAATACTTTTGGGAACAAATCGATTCTTTAAAATCCATTAATTTTCAATTTCATTTGGATATGCTTTGTTTAAGAATCCATTATTTTCCCTTAATTTTTAATTTCATTTACATGTGCTTTGTTTAATCATATTTTAAATATATTTTTTATATTTTATTAGATTTTTTTGTATTTTTTTTAACACATTTTTTACCACCAAAAACTTCTCCGGTTAGGACGATTGAACCGCTTCCAGCCCTATATTCGATTAACGGTTCCTGGCCTTAATCGTTGGCTTGCCATTTTTATTAAATCAAGAATCAAGATCGTTGGCTTGCCATTTTTATTAAATCAAGAATCAATATTACTAAGAAAAGAGAAATACTTGGGACTCAAAAACCTTCCTGCAATGAACTGCATGGTTTTGGAGTTTGGACAAATCGTGGGATTTCCCGGTTGGAGACCATCTAGAACCGAGAACCCCCAGAACCGATTCGGGCGAGTGTACATTGACTCGACAACTTTTTTTAGCACTGCTAGAAATTCTCTCGATTGTTAAAAATAATAATAATAATAATAATAATAATAATAAACAAAAAAAAAAAAAACCCCTTAAAACGAGTTTCACAGTTTCGCTGCTGGGTGCAGGGTTGAACGCTTGAAACTCTTTCTCTCACTCTCCAAAAAATAGAAAAAAAAAATTTCCATCTTTTATTCCTCATCAACTTTTAGAGTTTTTTACGTGTATATTTTCCTGAGCATTTCAGTGATTTTTATTATTTTTTTTTCCTTTATACGTTTACAGTTTAATTTTCTTGCTTCTTCTATTTCCAATTTTATTTCCTTGTTTTCCTCTAATTTGTTTTGTTTCTCCTGTCTATTTCTTTTTTTCTTTTCTTTTTTTTTCTTCATCTCTTTGCACCTTTAAATTGCTTTTTGAATTCTTTTCATTTCTTTTTTTTTTACTCATAAAATCTGTGAAATTTAAAGTCAAATTTTCAATATTTCTTTGTCTCTCTACGTTCCTCTTCTTACTAGTTGGATTCTAGACTTTCTGAGAATCAAATTAGTTTACTTCTGTTATTTAGTCTCAAACCTGCTCTCTCTCTCTCTCCAAGCCATATCAACGGTTCAAAAACCACCATGGCTTTGCAATATACACATGTCATGCATCGGGCCCACATGAATCAATACCCAAACTCAATAAAACCAAGCCCTGGGTTGCCGAGAAAGCAAAGAATTTCAAACGTTTCCCTCCACAAAAGACTTGGAATCATATTATGAGTTATTTCACAAGAAAAGGCAATCTTTTTTTAAAAATAAATGATTTTTTTCAGACAGCTTATGGGAATTCAGATTATAAATCCATGGCACCTTGAGCTGCAAACCAACAAGATTTGAGAGACCAAGTTCTTGGAAAGAAAGAAGAATTCTTGAGAGAGAAAAAGATATTTTAGAGAGACGATATTTGATGGAATATAGAGGGCGGACACGAACTGGAAATGGGAGTTCCTCCCAAATGCAATATGAAGAAATCCATCCGACATTTGATTGGAATCGGGACTCCGAAGCACACATTCTTCTTCTTGATCTTCCTGGTATTTATGTAGATTTATTTTCCTCGTTTTTGTTCTTTAGGAAAATTTGTATTAAGGATTTAAAACAGGGGTTCTTGGCCTGATACAAGCAAAAAGATTAAATTCTCAAGAAAAAAATCTAACAAAGAAAGTATTCAATAGAATGAAACCCCAACAACATTTCAACCAAATTTGGGCATTCTCTAACTGGGGGAATTGGATAAGCTCTCTCTCTCTCTCTCTCTCTCTCTCTCTCTCTCTCTCTCCAACAAGAACACAATGCAGAAAGCAGGTCATTTTGTGGGGTGGTTGTTCTTAAACCATGAGAACTCGAATGTTTATCCCGTCTCTGTTACATTTTATCGATGACATTTATATGAAAAGATCCCAATGTCTCCAACATTGTTAGCATCAATTATATTTAGCATGGAATTAAGTGTTATCTAACATGAGCCCTGTTTCTTGCTATGAAAGGCTTCAGGAAAGAGGAGGTGAGGGTCCAGCTCGACAATTTCGGAAACATAACGACCAGTGGAGAGAGGCATATAAGTGGCAACACATTCGCACGTTTCAAGCAAGTCTTCACTGTGCCAGGAGACTCAAATTTCGAACAAATAAGCGCCAAGTTTGACCATGGCATTCTCTACATAATCATGCCAAGAATTAGAGAAAGGAGTCCACAAAGACACAAAGAGATGGCCATTGATAGCAAGATTACCGAGGACAAAAAGCATGAAGAGAAGGACGATCATCATAAACATCATGATGACCATAGCGATGATGGTAGCGAGGATCATACAAGTTCCCATGATCACAGTGAAGATAGTAGTGATGAGGAGAGCGATGGCAAGAATAGCGATGAGAACGATGACAATACTGACGACGAGGCCAACAAGAATAAAGAAAGAGAAAGTAAGAAAACAGAAGGGAGCAAGGAGAAGGAAGAGAGAAGAACAGAGAAGCAATTTGAGAATGGATTTGTAGAGGGGATTTTGGAGATCATAAACAGGAATAAAAATATTATAATCTCAACAATTGTGGTTTTGTCAATTGGGCTATATGTCTCTCGCAATATTCGGCCAAATGGAGAGTGAGAAACGCCAGATTGTGCAGTATATTCTCAATAACATGTATCCGAACTGTAAATAACCAAGTCACAAAGCAGAATCATGGGGATGTAAACTCAAAGAGGTGAAAAAAATGATAAATATGGAATGTCTATATAAATATATTTTTATAGCAATGATAAGATCAACTTTTACAACATATGTTTCTCTCATATCTTACATAAATAATATTGTGGAAAATGAATGCGCTTGGTCTCTAAATTATGGACCAAGTGATCATTTAGAGACCCAAATTACAATGCAAGTTTATTTAGTGTACAATGGCTAATTATGAACATGCAGTTTAGAGCACCTCCCATACCTTATAATCCTGGCCTTGTGCAATCAGACTCCAATTTTGAGAACCAGATGGAGGCTCATAATGCCCTGGGCCAATCTTTACCGTTACTCTATCATCAATAGTTGCTGCATACACATCCCTTTCCGCCTTTCTTATTTCGACCTGCATATATGACACGAGGGATCCGTCAGTGTTGAAGGTTTCTTTTCTTTAATTGAACAATTTAATTTTTGTATTTAGGTAATTGTGAATTTAATACATGTTTACTAATTACTATTTTAGAAATAGGTTCTCTCTCTCTCTC
>NW_006498085.1:1299499-1314091 GCF_000471905.2 Amborella trichopoda | reverse complement strand
GTCTCTCTCTCTCTCTCTCTCTCTCTCTCTCTCTCTCTCTCTCTCTAACTGGTCACCAATTACAATGGTAGCACACATGCTAACCCCAGCTTAACCATTTAAAGAAAAAGAAGGAATATGTTAACTTACCGTACTCCTACAATTGATTTTCTTGCGGTGTCGTAATCCGATAAGAGCTGAAATCTCATCTCTGTAGTGAGAGAAAATGTGATCATAGAAAACTGCTGGGGTCCCTGGATGTGTGAGAATATACGCATAGCCTTGCATTTCCTTTCCAGAAGGGAACCTCCAATGGCCCTAGTAATAAAAAAAGCATCTTCATGTTAAGTAAAACCTCCAAGAAGGTTTATCGAAGGAGAAGAAAATTCCATGATGCAGACACTTCCAATCTATATAATTATAATACATTTGTCCACGTCGTGTATTGGACTTGTGTATTACAAGTGTATTGGACTTGTGTATTACAAGTGTATTACAAGTTTATTCCCATATCTGGAAATGTCATTAGGAGAAACCGTCCTAATTATCAAAGTGAAGAGGGTCCATAGTGAGTGGCTTTAGCACCTGATTGGGAATCATTGCAGCTGTTATGCCTAGAGGCAAAACTTGTAATTATTACAAGCTTAAGTATACTATGACTGCACAGATTGCTACATTAAATCCAATGTCCAATCAAGAATTTTCGGGATGACACTAAAACTACCTGTGCAAAGAATAGAATTAACATGAAAGGAAATATTTTAACAAATGATTAAAAGATGCAAATTTGGAAGACAAGAAATTCATAGAAGTACAATACCTGAGTGGACCCTGTATCATGATTCTCAATGAAAGTGACAGCCCGTGAGGGCCACCACCCAACAACTCCTGGTGGTTTGCCCTTTTGGTCTGATAAACGCCAGTATTCACACTTTCCAAGAGCCTACTCAACCAAAGAAACACAATAAGGAAATATCAATTGCTAAATTTTTTCAAAAAATATCACAAAAAGGCATCTCTGAATTAGAAATGAAATAATGGGGGGGGAAAAAAGAAACTCTAATCATTTAATATTTAAACAGTATCTTACAGAATGGAGGATGCCCTTTGTGGTGACATCGAATGCTCCTGCTGTGCCATTTGTAGCATTTATCCAATCAATAATGCGCTGTCTATGTGCATCTTGATTGTGATCCATTTCACCATATGTATAGCTGAGCGAGTCCCAGTACTCCCCTACAGCAAAGTAGGGCTCAGTGGCATCTAAATAGTCCTTGACATAACCTCCCCAAAATCCCCTGACAAAGTCTAACCTCCAACCGTCGTACCCAATTTCATTCCTACATTTGTCATATTTTCCAGCATCAATTTGCATATTAGATATAACTGATAGGACACTGGAAGAATGCACAATCAAGTATATTAAAAAATTTATGTACCGTCAATTGCGTTTAAAAGTCCACTCGAACACTCGAGTCACTTGGGCTTGGCACCCTGCCAAGCCTGAACCACACACATGGACCGGCTAAGTCCGGTCAGTTCCATTATTCTATTTATAATAATATTTTTGGTTGAACTCGACCAAATCTCTGACAAGCTTGGCCGAGCCTGTCAGACCACGGGATTGGGACCTTAGTGAGTCCTCCTGACCTGAGTCCATGTTTTCTAACCTTTTCACAACAGAAACTCAGGTTTGTGTCACATGGCAAATATAATCACCATCTTGTTTCACATGTGAATGTTTATAAGCCAAAGTAATTATCTTTGATAATGAGAATGCATTAAAAAGGGGGCATACACAATCCACAAAGATCCTAAAAATATAAAATATTTATTTCAATGACCATGTCAAACAGGAACTGTTGCGGATAAGAGATTCAAATTGCCAAATCATGGAAATTCAAGATATCCAACTAAAGAATATATCTTATCCCCAAAACTTGAATATTGTAAAGTATATCATTTGTAGTACCATCCACAGTTACCAGAAATAAATAATCACATTAAATAATTAAGTAAACAATTCAACCACAGTTTTTGCTATAATCCAACTAACGATGGCATGCACATACATTCCGTGCAAATGCATCCTACGCTATC
Source organism: Amborella trichopoda (assembly GCF_000471905.2). The sequence goes on along the minus strand of NW_006498085.1, from coordinate 1,312,012 downwards.
CTGCATTAAGTTGAAAGAGGCAGTTTGAAAAGGCAATACATACTATACTATTCCTACACTTAACAGAGAGTCAGAGCTCAGAAACCTTAGCCAGTTGAGCCATTCTTTCAGGTCATTCCTCACAAAGTCCTGAGAGTGATCAATGTTTGGTGCGGCATGGAAATTGTCACCACTACTCTTGTTGCCCCTACCCTGGACAACAGAAGGAAGCCTTTAATAAAACAAGCAGCATATAAGGCCACAATCATTCATTATCTTCTCCAAAAAGACCAGCAATTCTTCAATAATAGATTATATACCTGGAAATGAGGATCATCAGCAACAATAGCACGGTCATCCCAATTTAATCGGCCTCCAAAGATATTCCACACCCCATTTTGATTCTTGTAATGTGCGCAGCGATGATTTAACACAGCATCACCAAGAACTTTAATCCCAACTTCATGAAACCTCCGCACAAGTGTTTTGAGCTCTTCTATAGTTCCATATCTAATACACACCACAGCAAAAGGTCGAGATGGATCACTTGAACATGGAAATGGTCTAGGAAAGAAACTTGAAGACCCAAGGGGGAAAAAAAAGAAAGTGAGAAGAAGAATTAAGCAATCATGGTCTCAGTGTTAAAAAATTCATCAAAAACGCCTAGGCGGGGCGCCTAGGCGGCTTGCGTTTTTTGTGATTTATTGAAAGATCAATAACTTTTTTTGTTTTTTCGATTTCTTCTTCTTCGTTTTTTTGAGAGTGTTATTTTTTTTTAGAATGTTATTTTTTCGATAACTTTTTGAGAATGTTATTTTTTCGATTTCTTCCAAAATCAAAGGCAATACTTCGTGGTAGTTTTCATAGGTTCTAGTGGTCAATAGTGAGGACATTTGGTGATCGAATAGACAAGGTTTGGGCCGAGATCGTTTTCATTTTTTTGAGTATTATGCCATTATGATATTTGAACAAGGGTTCAAGTTTTTTTGCTATAACATATTATTACGTTTTGAATCATTTGATTTTCCTTTTTTTAACTGTTTTTTCCATTTATGATATGTTTATATGTTTGTAGTTGAAAGATTTGATTTTTTCGGTGATTAATTGATTATTAACTCGTTTGAATGATGAAATTAGTCCTATATTGAATTGTTTTATGAATAATGGGTTCTTATTTTGTACAATGTATGATCTTTTGATATCCTATTAGTTTTGTTTACTTTTTTGATATTTTTACATATTTATAGATGGAACATTCACTGATTTGGACTTATATTTCGTGAATAGTCGTAAACTTTGGATGAAATTGATATTTTGTGAATATTTGATACCCAAAACCAAATCTTATGGATATTAATTAATAAATAATAATTATTTTAACTTTTATCATAATTAATAGTCCCTACCCGTCCTTGTTCCTGGCAGGCGCCCGGCTGGCCCCCCAAAATGCCTAGGTGGGCCCCTACGCCTTTTTGAACACTGCATGGTCTAATAATGGTGCAGACCTTAAACTTTCCCGTAACTGTCCCAAGCCCAGGTACAGGAGTTGTGTTAGCTAGACAGCCAACGTAAAACTTTACTACATCTTATCATGAATCCTGAAGGAACATGATTTATGTAGCCAATCCAAATAATTGGGATAATGCTTGGATGATGATGATGAAAAGGAATCAATGTCTTCTTCAAAAGTCAACTTTTTCAAAAGTTTAACAGAAGGTACGAGGTCTAAGATCCCTTCATTTGCTTCCATTTTTTATTTCCACAAGGAAAACAAAATAAATGAAGCAGATGAAATAATTGGGCCTGCCAACTTCCATTAATGTTTGAGTTTAACTTGTTAAAAAAAAAACTCAGTTAATGTTTAGGAAAGTGAGAAAGAGAGTGCCAATCATTGATTTTTTTCCTGCTCAAAAGATATTTATGTTGCTGCAATAACATAAAAGAAGCATTTGTTGAAAATTGAATGTAACCATATTAATAATTCCAGAACAGAACGATCTTAGGAATCTGATTCAGGAAACAATTAGGAATTAACTCCAAAACCAAAACCACTCTAATAAAGATTATAACGGGAAGTGGAAGGTTGAGATTAATTCAACAATGCCTAAGGAAATCGCATAAAAAAATGGAGGATCCCGGTAATAGAGAGCCCAAAAACTTGTGAGAAACATATCTAATTTTGTCATGTGCTACCTATGAAATTAACTCAAGAATTACTGCATGAGATATATATATCAACAAACGTAAACAAAGCCAAATATCTAAACTTATCTATGACTACCTTGAATTTAAGTTATACAAGTCTTTTGGCATGTAACCTTCAGGCGATACTGATTCTGTAGGTGGAGGCAGCCATATTACAGTGAATCCCAAAGAAACTATATCAGCGGCTTTTTCATAAAGTTCAGAATACCATCTTCCTGATTTATGAGATTCCCAGTTAAACCCTTGACATAGTACTTCATATCCTGTTCCTGTCCCTGAACATATTTTGGGTTGGGGCTTCTCTATTTCTGGTTCCGAAACTAATTCCTTAAGAAATGTAGGAATAGAGCTTCTGAAGATGCTATAGGCTTCGGCTGCCAGTTTCTCTATTTCTTGAAGAATACTTTCACGAGCATCTTTGCTTTTCATATTTGCACTCCTTTCAGATGAAATATCACTAACCAAGCTCCTTATTTCATTGATAATCTCATCTGTATATGAAACACGACTAACTGGCGAATTTGCACCACTTTGAGATTTCTCCAGTTGGGATGATCCTGATTCTTCAATAGTCCAAGTGTCATTTTTGACATCATTTGAGATATCCTCTTCTTTGTGTCCTTCAGGCGCATTAATCTTTTCGGTAGGCCTCACACTACTAGTTCCAATTTCCGCAGAAAGAGGAATATAAAAATCACTACCATTATTGTTTAGCCAAGTGTATCCATCGAGCTTGAGCACAAAGAGCAACCCTGCAAGTTCCTTGTCTAGAGTGAATAAACCCCAGCTTCCACCACCATTTTCCTTGAACTGCAGTATAGCAGGGAAAATTAGCTCTGAGAACAAGAATGGGATACAAATTTACAAGTCAAACACGAAATGTGAGCAGAAGATTTAAAAAATTAAGAAATTAGTAGTTAAATTTCCAAAATACTTACATCAAAGCTATGGGAAAAGAAATGCAATAGTAAGCTTAGGCTTTGACGAGGAGAAGCAATATCAATAAAAATAGATGACTTACAACATTTGTTAAAATGGCAAGGGGAATTGGGAATCATACAGCACGACTAATGTATTATGCCCAATGAGATAAAGAGGAACATAAATTCTAGGTGGGACCCTTGATCACTTTAGCAACAGGATTGTATAGAGAGTAGCACACGCAACACACCTGCCGTAAGTTAAACTACACTAAGCGTCATAGGAATAAAATCAGTAAACGGAATCCATTACTCCATAAGGCATTTAGGATAGACTCGTTTGTAGGGTATTTCTAGAATGGTACTGTTACCAAATTTTTGTACCCTTCAGAATAATTCTGCCAATTTTACATGGCCTCTTATTGAATTATACATTCACATTGCATTGTACTCTACAAGCGATAAAATGAGAGAGAGCAGACTTAGGTGAGCTGGCCATGTGTGGCGTTGACCAAGTACAGCACCTGTTAGGAGGCAATTATAAAATTTGTTTAGTATAATTACAAAATGCTCTATGGTGTGAGCACCCTAACATAACCCATATGTGTGTGTGTATATGTGTATATATATATATACACACACTCACACGCAACGCCTATGGGCAAAAATGAACAGTATTTTTTCCCATAAGCTTGACACCGTCGGATTATTTTGAACGACGCGGTCAATTTTCATTTGAAAAACACAAGAAACTGCAACGGCTCTATGAAAGCCGTGGCAGGGTGAAACACTATTCATTTTTGCCTTATGGCATTTTTTAAGACTTTTTTTATATATATAGGTAGCCAACATAAAATTTTGCCAAAACTTATCATAAATCCTGAACCTACATAGACCATAATAGCATACCAAGATTCGTATAGCTGACCCCAATTAGTTGGGAAAAAGCTTTGACGATGATGATGATGATGATGATTGCATTGTACTCTACATTTACACACTTTCTCAATCTTGTTAAAATCTAACTAGCCAAGCCACTCAAAGAATAATATGACAAAGAAAAAAGATTATGTACATTAGAATATAAAATTTCAGAATTCAATGCAACATTTCAATATCTACAAATCTCTGCCCTTGGAAATGTAAAAATTCAGAATTCAATACAACATTTCAAGATCTATAAATCTCTACCCTTGAAAACTAAATTAAAATGGCAACACACATTTACCCAGTCCATGTACTAATCAGATCCTATCATAAATAGTTTGTTTCCATCTTAAGAATAATATTTTCTTCCATAATTTATATCCTCAAGGAAGGCTCTTAGAAATACCTGTAAAGAAGTTTGCAGGGCCTTTTTCCTGAACAAATTAGTACTAGGGGGATGTGAAGCCTGTGGGATTTCCCATTTTTTGCCATTATCTCTGCAAACTCCCCAATGAATAATTACATTGCCAGGAAGATCAGTGTCAAACAACACAAGAGCCTTGTTCTTTTCCTCGTTTTCCTGAACTGACACAGTGAGATAATTTCCAACCATTTTTTCCTTCATAAATATATATTCATCATAGAACTCTTCAATGAGTTTAGCCTTCTTCCTAGCATCTTTGCCATCACCATTGGGCTCTTGGCCATTAGCTTCACGTTTTATTGCAGTAAGTAGCACTTCAGGCATCTTAACAAAATCCCCTGCAAACCCAATGGGACAAAGATCAATTGTAAATCATTTCATAAGAGTTTGAAAAGAACACCAAGTCTTCACCCTAGAGCAAAAGGTATCCAAGAAAATAAGAGAAAATTTTAGATGTGATTAAAATATAAACAAGTTATGAGATTCAAAGATTTTCAGCTGCAAGGTTATACAATCGTTGGTGTTCAGTGCTAAAAGGTCAACATAAGTCAAAACTTGCGTAAGACCCATATCAAATTCCATAGAATCGCTATTCAAAATCAACACAAATAGTATTTGGCATCTTTCCATGGCTAAGATATCTCTGTAAAAGTTTAGATGTGTAGGTTCCTTCTGGAAATATCATCAATTCCAACAACTTAGGCTAATCTACTTCTACTGACAGAGTAACTTCATCATCTATGATGCTTCAATTTAATTTGAAATTTCTGAATAACATTATGTTCTTACTTAGAGTATGCCTCAAAAACATGTGCTTCACAATATATCAATTTCTATATCAATTGGGAAAAGGTTATAATGATGATGATGATATAAGTTCCAGTTCTATTATGGTTCCACAGAGGGACTATGTGCGAATGACCCAATCGACTGACTCCTTTGGTGTGATCTAGCATAATCAACAAAGCAGACTACACCGTTGTCCATATCAATTTGTATAGCACGACACCAAAAAAAAAACAATGTGGAGATTGACTTCTAACCTGGCCATAAACTGAAACTCTTTTTGTCACCAACCTTGTCATTTTCATCTTGAAGATCTTCCAAAAGACAAACCCTGAAGTCTCTTCCTCTGTGTTGATACCAGGCCCCTGTTTCTTCATCCTACAACATGGGAGAATAAAAAGGACAGTAAAAACAAAAGACCACACTAAGAAGCCCATGCCATGAAAATGAAAAAGACATCCCCAAGATATGATGTCAGTCATGTGGGCTACAAAGCTCTATCCTAAGAGTGTTGACTCTACCAAAGAAGATAACACGATTTTTCCTGCCTAACCAAATCTTCACATCCTAGGATGTAGCAGAACTGGAAAAGTCCTGATTCTGACAAAGGATTACCAGGATTACACATAACTTTACTGCCGCTTAGAAAAGGGAAAACTTTTTGTGAGTCCTTAGAAACAACAGACTATAATGTTCCCTCACCTCAAAAGCTACTTTTGAGGTGTGTTAGAGACCAGAAAAAGCTCGAAATCACCTCCATATCATGATTCTCCAAATAAGAATTGATTTAGAGCTTCCATATAAGCCGTAAATCCCTAAGATCACATCCAAAATAGATGGCCCTCCAAATAAGAATTGATTTTAGAGCTTCTAAACAAGCCGAAAATCCCTAATATCACATCCAAAATAGATGGCCCAGTTATGATTTCGGGGTGCAATAGATTTGGGGTTCTGAGCCTTTATATATATATATATATATATGGAGATTGTTTTCAGGATGGTTTCTCAAATAAGATTTTATTTGGAGCTCCAAATCCTATAAATCTGACCACTCAAATGGGCTGTCCATATTTGAGTTTGGTAGTGGAAATGGACTTGAAGCATTTTTTGGAGCTCCAAAACAATATTCTTTCGAGGAGACTATTCTTGGAAGGAGGAATTGATATGGCATTTTTCTGGGTATCACCCACCTTACAAGTGGTTTTTGAGGTGGGGAACATTGTAGTCTTATATCCTAGAAAGTTTCCCTTGTAAAAAAAAACAGAAAGTAAATGAAATGAACAAGAAGAAAATTTTTCAGGGATTTAAACCTTCAAAACAAAATGTAAGGCTCCAACTGAGTGGTTCACTTTAATATCTATCTGCACTTCATAGAGTGAATTTCCTTCCACAGCCAATGGGGATTTCTTCAAGGGTGTTTCTATTGCATAATCCTGAAACATTCATATGAGTAAGTATTTCCAGAATAAATTACCTAGGTATCGGCTATCAACATACTTTGTGCACAGATATTCAAAGTTTTGTACACACCTTGATGGCAATAGAATCTGGAGGTCTCATATCAGGAGGAGGCTGATCCCACTCACTACAGTTTAACCCAATCATTTGAAAGGAAAAAAGATCAATATTAGTATTCTAATAAAAACCATTGCCATAGATCATAACATGTACACATGATCAACTTCTGAGGGAGCACATGCACTGCATTTTGGCCAATTCATTTGAAAGCACTAAGAAATCAAAAGCATTCTTGTAACAAAACTACCACATATCATAGCATGCACACATGATAAATTTTTAAGGAAACACATATTAAATCTTTCAGCCTAGAGTAAAACAAAATTTTAGTCAATTTCACATCATTTATAGGCTCTTACATTTTGGTTATTTCTAAAAATAAGAAAGAAGTTTGAACTGTACCCAATTAAAATATGAAGAGGAAACAAATCAAAGAATCACCACATTGAATAACCTGCTTCCTTAGGAAACCAAGGAGAAAGGAGCTTTTGAAATAATTATTATATTGACATGCAAAACATGACCACCAGCATCACCTAAAACAATAGATTATGAGGAAACTACAGTCACGTTCTTTATCTGTACTGTGTTTCTAGTTCTAGAAGAAAAATACAGAAGGAAGTATATTATGTGTGCGTATACACTCTAAAACACCTGAAAAGACATGTATATATATAAAAAAAAAAGAATTAAGCACAACTGTTACCTACTAACATCATCGTAATACGTTACACCCCAATGCAGAACCCACTTTCCTGGAAGATTGCATCCAATAGCAACCTGAGATTTGTCATCATCTTTCTGGTGATCTACCCTCACTGATATTTTCCCCTCTACCTATAGCGTATACCAAATTAAATTTATAGAAATCAATGTCAAAAAATCATTTTAGTTATTTTGACTAAAACAATATTCCATCACAACCCACAATAACACATGAAAAATTCTACAAACAAATAACAATGTTAATAACAAGTAATTGGATAGTCTACCATATTGCATGTAGTATACTGTTTGTATGTCATACATAGGTATCACCATCTGCTCACAGTGCGGATGGCGGAGACAAACTCTACCTCTGCCGTTGTCTTATAAAATGCAGGAACTCGGTTCATCTTTTCCATCCATCACTGAGACTTGACAAAGATAGTGTAGGTTGCAATTTGCATGCAGTATACAAACTTTGTGCCCCACCCATGTTGTTGTTTTGTATGCTAAATGAAGTAAAGTATACAATCCAATTAAGTTAAACAAAACAAGTCACATGTAAACACAAAGGTAAAGCAACTGAAGATCCCACAATTTATTAAACTGAAAATTTTTTATTCCTCAAAGATATTTCATAATTTCCATTAAAAGTCTACAATAACACAGCTGAAATGTCAAAAGAATATCACAAAAAATAGCTTAAATTAATTAATTAAATTCCTTAACAATGATCCTACAGAACTTGCTAAAGCAATGATCCCACCAAAACTAATAAGAACAAAAAGAAAATGCAACTACTGAATATATTACAATCAAATTCCATCAAATATAAAAAGAGTATCAATCAAATGCATACCAAAAAAATGAAATCGAGAAGGTATTCAATGAAATAGACTAAACTCAAACAGCCAAGATCCCTGAAATTCTACAGCAAACCCACTATAAATTCAACAAATGAAAAAGAAAAGGAGAGGACCTTAAGCTAAAACAAAAAAATACGAGAAAAAGCTATAGGAGACAAGCAATTAGAAAATGAATATAAAATTGCAAAAGGGAAGCTCAAATGGAAAGGCGAAAAAGAAAAAGGTGAAAAATAAATCAGCCCATACCTTTTCACTTCGCTTCAGCTGAAATGTCTCAGTAAACAAGACATCAGAAGCTACAGCTTCTTCAACTGAAGTATTCGTTGAAGAAGCACGAACCACAACTCCCGGCTTGATTTTACTGAAACTCCTGATGTCAAAACGCTTGTAAATGCAATTCAAGCCTGAAAACGTAGAATTTCTCAGCTTGTGGTTCAATCTGGGGTTCCAGTTACTGTAATTTCTCAGCTTCTGGTTCGATCTCGGGTTCCATTTAGTGTGATGGTGAAGACTTGGCTTCAATCTTAGTGTAGCCATTGAAATGGAGCAAAAACATCTTAGAAAAAACCACTCAGAAACCAGAAGGTATATATATGTTCAATAATGGAAAATAGGAATTTTATTAATTTATTAATAACCATTTTATTGGAATTATTTAAATTATTTAATGGGATACATTCACGGGAGAGTAGGCGTTGGGTTATCCGCATCTGGAATCTGGATCACGTCGTAACCTGATTTAAATAACATTTAATAATAAAAGAAATAAGGAAATTTATTTCATGCGGGATGGACCGTATTCCTACATATGTGGTCCAGAAAGTGTAAAGCATCCATCATTTATGATGGATGCAAGTAGGTATTCCACCTAAAACTAATAAAAACTAAGGGTCCAAATGTTTTCTTATTAGAATTAGTATTTTTAGTTTTTAAAATTTATTTATTTTTTCATATTCATTGTCTCCATGTTAGAAATTACATGTCTCTCAAAATGAAGTCTAAAAATCAAACCGTACAATTAATATTTAAGACAAAAATGTACACTTATCATTTGAAGAGTAAGAGCGATTTGATTTTGTGCAATACATTTTTACAACAATAATTTTTTAATTAAAAAAAAAAAACCAAGTAATAGCTCTTGAAAAATCTCATGTCAAACCTGCAAGTGATTAATCTAAATTCATTTTAATTGAAAAATGATTGATAAGTCAATATAAATTTAAAATGAACGATTTTTCATTTGTTTACGTTTTTTTTTGTTTGAAATTTTAACACATGTATGAACTAGTCGAATCGATTATGAGTCTAATCCAACCCAATTCACTGGACAATTGATCCAAGACAATTCCAAGAATTAAAACAATGGTCATGGAAATGATGTCCGACAGAGGTAGCATGTCCTTAGTGTATCGAAATGCCGTAAAATATAGGAAAAATATATCGATATCCCTATTTTTAGGTTTTATTTCACAATAGATCAAAAGTTTTAAAATATATCTTAAGATATAAAAATTGTAAATTTTATTTTTTCCTATTTCTTCCAACCTTTGAGTTACTTTGGACCTGTTTTTTTAGGCTAAACAAATATAAAAAGGCATATATTTTCTAAAAGTCATCATCCCAAAGTTCTCTCTCTTTCACTCTCCTTCATCTTTTCTCTCTTTCTGTCCTTCTCATATCTAACCCTTTACTTTCTCTCCTCCCTCTCTCTCTCTTCATGTTTCCCATTTCTCCTCACTCTTTTATTTCTCCACTCACTCCCTCTCCTCCGACTCCCATTTCTCCTCTCACTCTTTTATTTCTCCACTCACTTCTTCTCTTCGACTTACATAGTAAGTACAAAGAGAGAAAGATTTGTATTTCGATAAACACAAGAAAGAGAAAGGTATTTGGTGGTGAGAGGTTATCGAGATGAGAGATAAGTGTTTGGATAAACAGAATGAGATATAGGTGTTTGGATAAACACAGGATATGTTTAGTGGTGAGAAGTTATCGGAAGAGAGAGGGGTGTTTGGATAAACATAAGAAGAGATATAAGCGTTTGGACAAACACAAGAGGAGAGAGATACTTGATAGTGAGAGGTTATGAGAGAGAGAAGTGGAGATGCTTGGTAGTGAGAGGTTATGAGAGAAAGAAGTGTTTGGATAAACACACGAAGAAATATGGGTGTTTGGACAAACACGAGAGGAGAGAGATGCTTGGTAGTGAGAGGTTATAAGAGAAAAGTGTTTTGATAAACACAGGAAGAGATATATGTGTTTGGACAAACACATGAAAATATATAGGTGTTTGGACAAACACGGGAGGAGAGAGATGTTAGGTAGTGAGAAGTTAATAAGAGGGGGGAGAGAGAGAAGTATTTGGATAAATACATAAAGAGAGAGACAAGCATTTGGATAAATATGTGAAGAGAGAGTGAAACATGCAGCAAGTGAGAGAAATAAGGAAATCTGGGGTATATAAATGAAAAGAGAATGGATTGGGTTTAAAAAGAACATGTCTTTTTCACATTTATTTAGGTTAAAAACCAGGTTTAAAGTGGTCAAGGGGTTGGAAGATATTTTTTGAAACTTTAGATTTATTAAGAAATAAAATCTAAACAGAGGGGATATAGAGATATTTTTCCCAAAAAATAATTCACATAACTCTTATGTTAGATAGATTTAAACCAAAAAGGTGGAGTTACTCACTGTCATATGGGCTTTGTTTAATAATAAGTATTTATTATTATTATTATTACTATTATTATTCGTGTTTTCATGAGAGAGAAAAATGGCAATAGAGAGAAGTATGGCGAAATTAGTTATAGCAAGTTAGTAATAAAAGTAGAAGTCTGCGAAATATGAGTTTATTGTGCTTTTCTTTTTTTGGAAAATGTCATGGCCATTAAATTCAATAAAAGTAAAAGACATCCATTTTTCTAGATTTTATCTTTTGATTCAATTCTTTAACGAACATAAACTCATTCCAAATAATAAATCTAACAATGGTGGCCCCAAAAACTATGCAAATTGTCATCTCCATTTAGATGAATATGGATTTTCAAAATTAAATTGATTTTAAGCTCTAAAAATGTTGTATCTTGCAATATTATTTTCGTACCATCCACTTCAAGTCTTTATTGATTCCCCTGATTCGCATTGTTTTAAGTGCTCCAAATTCCACATGCAAGTTGGAAAGAAATTTGCAGCCACTGCTTTTTGGCATAGAGGTTTGAGTTTTTCAACGGTGGTTTGACGTTTTAAATTTAAAATTGAAAAGTATACAATGAGACCATTTATTTTTAGTATAAAGTGGTCACAATAAATCTTGACCGTTGGATGTGAAATTGGATGATTACATTTATTTCATAGACTATGCACAACTTTTAAAAAAAAAATATCGAACTTTGTGACACAACCTAGCTATCAAATTTCACATCATATGGTTATAAATAATTGTGGCTTCTTGTATCAAAAGTAAATGGCCTAATTATATACAATACCGTTAAAATTTCCCATTCAAATTGAAACATGAATAAAAGGGTTTGGCATCTGAACTCCAATGCTGCTATAGTACACCATTTTCCCTCATAAAGGGAAAGTATTTTGTAAGCCATTGTTTTATACAACCACATTCCTATTCTCATAAAAATGTATTTTTTATGCTAGAAAATCTTCAAATTGATCGTCCTCACCTCAAGGATAATTGATCTGAAAAAGAAAAGCAAAACATAAAAATTAGATTTTGAGCCCTAACGATGATCGGTGTTATATATTTTTTGGAGATGCCTTCTCATATTTTACAAATTTGCACTAGAACTTGGAATCCGATGTTTGGGACAAAAACAGATTTATAAGCCATCAAAGGTTTCTTAGTGCCGAAACTATGTTTTCCGAGGGGGTTTTGAGGCATAGCCTTGCCAAATTTTGTAAGGCCTCCGAGACTGCAACAATTGCATCCCTCGAAAAGCATACATAGCCTTGGGCATCGGTTAGAACTTAGAATCAAAACCCCGATGATTTTCAATCAAGATCGCTGATTTTCGAACGGGAATCAGTCAAAAGCCAATTTGTTCTATGATGGTGTGAGTCCTGGTTGGTACCTCCTCAAACCCTCTTTTTATATATGAGTAATGATCCTATAGGACCCTCCCACATCCATGTGTGTAGGACTCCAAAGGATCACCATTGAATTTGACAC
>NW_006498085.1:1253817-1271024 GCF_000471905.2 Amborella trichopoda | reverse complement strand
AAGAGGTTGTTTTGATGCCCGAATATTATCAAATTGATCATCTCAACATCAAGATAAATGAAAATGAATTTCAAGTTTTGAAAATAGTGCATCTTATAACATATTTTTCAACTGTCAATTTTTAAGATTTTCAAGTTTTCATATATGTGATAGATCTACACTATTCTTTAAGTTTTATAACTAGCTATTAAAATATAATTTAAGGCTACCACAAAACTTTTCGACATTGAAACCATATTACTCGACACTATTTGAAGGTGGGCTCAAATTTGATTGTTTAGAGCCTCGGCTCTATACAAACCGCACCCATATATATATATATATGGGAAATGATTCCATGCAACAATTGTATAGTAATATAATAAAACTACATTTCAAGAAAACCATGTTCGTAGCATTTGTATGACCCCAAAAATTGTACATACCCTCTTTTTGTCCCAATGGTCAATTTAAAAAACTAAAATTCAATTTGCATCCTAAATATGGTTAAAATGATTCCCCTCCAATAATGAATCTGGACCACCCCTCTGCTGAATTTCAAGATCTAGGCCTTTACAAACTCAAAACCATTATTTTATTTTTCAATATTGTTCATCTAATAATGACAAAGACCTCTAACATTTTTGAAAAGAAAAACAATCTTTCTAAAGCCTGGATTTAAGCATCTTATCAAAATGGAGGTTTATGTTAATTGGGTTAAAAAATACTTTATCACGTATGTTTTCAATTTTTCTTAATTATTCATTGGAATAAAACGAGTGTATTTTTAATAATTGGGATCAAACAAATAGTACTAACATGATTTTTGAAGACTGTTTCATTATATTATTATGCAGCTGTTGCATGAAATCATTACTATATAGCCGTTATATGAAATCATTACTATACAACCGTTGCATGAAATCATTCCCCTATATGTATATTGGACAGATAGATTTGCACAAAAAATTGGACAGATAGTACTAACGTGATTTTTGAAGACTGTTTCATTATATTATTATGCAGCTGTTGCATGAAATCATTACTATATAGCCGTTATATGAAATCATTACTATACACAACAGTTGCATGAAATCATTCCCCTATATGTATATTGGACAGATAGATTTGCACAAAAAAATTGAGGGAGGTATGGATTTGTGTAGAGAGGGAGAGAGTTGTCAATTGTGCACAAAGAATTGGAGGGAGAGATAGAGGAAGAGAGATTAATATGTGTGAGTTCCAAAATTTTCTAATTTTTGTCTATCGAATGGGTCTTATCATGTTAGCAAAATTTTTAACAGTCAGAAAAAGAAATATGTATATAGAAGAGAGGGGGTATGAAGGAGATGAAGAGAGAGAGAGAGAGAGAGAGAGGGAGAGAGAGTATCCCAAAGGAGTAAAAAGGAGGGAAAAAGTAGTGTTGCAGTTAACTTTATTGAAATCCCAGCAAATGCTTTAGAAAAGGGTGGTCACATTGGGGAATGGGATCATATACCATGGGGCATATTCTACCTTTGATTTTGCTTTTTCATCACCCTCATGCTCTCACCCCCATTAGTTACCTAGTCAATAGCTTGAAGATATATAAAAGAAAAAAAAAAGAAAAAGAAAAGAATATATGCTCCTGAGGGAGCATATCATATATTTACTCCCACAGGTAAAATTATATTTAGGAGTACTTTTAGGATTTCCAGTTTTGGAGATATAACCTTTCTTAAACATCACGATTAATTTCAAAAAAAAAAAGAAAGAAGTTATACTCACTCTTATAGAAAGAAAGTGAATAAAGGCAATCTAATTTTTGAAAGGTCTCAGAGTTTATATTTTCTGAAGACGCATTTATCAAAAAAAAAAAAAGAGTTATACTCACTGTTATAGAAAGAAAGTGAATAAAGGCAATCTAATTTTTGAAAGTTCTCAGAGTTCATATTTTCTGAAGACGCATTTATCAAAATGCATGTAAGAGATGAGCTATTTAATATTTTACTTCTTTCTTTTGACTTAGTTTCAAAAATCCCATCAAAATATGGATGATCATGAGTTGGAATATTAATCCAAAATAAGATCATGAGTTAGAATGGTTGAAAATGTGTAAAATATTAAGAATTCATTAATTAGGCGTGTTTTGATAAATTTTACTTTTTCAAGTACCCATCCTGTTATCTGAAAAAGATAGTAAATTTTTTGAAAAGTGAAAAGACTTCAAGCTCTTTTAGGAACATATCGTCCACTTGGATAAAACTCAACCTAAGAATATGTTTTTGGATCCCAAATTTTAAGGATATCGTCTCTGGAATCCAATGACCAACCTCAAAGAAAAAAATAAAAATAAAAAAATTCCCATTGTCTATGTGCCTAAAAATGAGGTCCCAAGATTGAATAGGAACTCTCTAATTTTTTAAGGAAAATATGAGGATGTTAAAGACCTCAAAATCCTAAATAAAACAAAAACACCCCTAAATTTTCCTTTAATCACTTAAGACCCCTCTAGAGGCTTTTTATGGGAATGGAATAATGCTATGTGGAATAATCCACAATCTACTTGACCAATACATGCTCAATAGCTGGATATGAGAAAAAGAATTGTAGCTTTCTTTATACGTTTGGTGGTCCCATGTTAGTTGAGAAGGAAAAGACCCTTTTTTTCCTATACCCAAAAGATATGCTTCTCCTTCGAGAGTATATTGTCCATTTGGTCCATCAAGTTAAACATAAATTAGATGTACCCTTTTGGACCTAAAATTTATGGGATATAACCTTCCAAACCTAGAGACCAACCACCAAAAAAACATCAAATCACTCATTCTATGTGCTTAAAAAAAATAACATTCTAAAATTATACAGGAGTTCTCTTGTTTTGGATGGCAAGCTCTAAGTGTTGAAAAAAATCAAAAGCTAACTCTCTTTAAGAAATAATTAACTACATATCTTTAGGTAGATCCCAAAAGTTAAGATACGAATATCCTCCCAAGTAGCTCTTTTGCTTGAGGGAATTAGTGTGCAGTATGCTCCTGCAGGAGCATGCTATTTGTGCTTTTCCTAAATTCCTAATGGGGAACCCTCACTACCTTGCTTTCTCATATTTTTACTTTCCTTTTGTTATGAAAGTACAATCTTGTTACTGCTTCTCTCTCCATTGAAAAGCACACTTAGTGCCTGAGAAATAAGATTAAATCATGATAATAAATGAATATTGGACTACAAGCAACATTCAAAATCGCACTTTAATTTCAAAGATAAAAGGTATCTCTCCACAACTAGTTCAAAGCATTGAAAAAAATTAGTAGGAGACTATTTCTAAAAAGGCTATAAAAATAGGGAAAAAAGATTTGTGGTCCCATCCTATTAGTTAATTTGGTCTTGGGTCAAACACATAGAGGGATTTGATGGACCCCAAAGCTTTCATATCATTTAAATATTTTCAAATACTAGTTTCTTTTAGATAAAAATTTAGAGTTCAAATGGTGTCCCAAATGGAAATCCAGTCAAGTAAGTCATCTGGACTATCCATTTGGATGGGCTTCAAATATTGGGAATTTGAGGTTAAAAATCTAGGGATTGTATACAATGAGACCATTTACCTATTGTACAAGGAGATTACAATTACTTATAATCATCCGATGTGAAATTTGATAGCTTGGATGTGTCACAAAGTTCGAAAAAATTTCTTTTGAGTTTGAACTTGGTCAATAGAATAAATGCAACTATCTAATTTTACATCCAATGGTGAAGATTAATTGTGACCACCTTGTACAACAGATAAATAGCATTTCTTGATTTTGACTAGAGACATAATTTTGGTAACATAAATATTACGATGACTTTAAAATCTGTTTTCATCTCTAGTTATGTGGCCTAAAATGCAAAAAATGTTACAGATCGATAATATCTATAAACATTTCAAAATCTTGAAAATAGATAGTCCAAATGAT
Source organism: Amborella trichopoda (assembly GCF_000471905.2). Next base: position 1,267,110 of record NW_006498085.1, on the reverse strand, counting down.
TTGTTTCAATATGCATTATTTTTAAAAATTAATTTTTTTTTTTTTATCATACCCATAAAACTTGAGATCCCGATGATCAGATTGGAAGATTTTTCAACATCGGAACACACATTTCTAGGGGATTTTTGAGGTGCATCTTACTTCAATGGCATAATATTGACACCTTATATTGGTCAAAAAAAAAATTGACACCTTATACAAACCTTTTATTTTTTTCATTTTTATTTATCTTTTTACTTTTTCCATGTTATGGTATTTTTCCCTTATTGTGATATTGTGAGTCACTAAAGCTTACAAGATTTATTTGTTTAATATAGTCACTGTGGGGTCACTTGGTGGGCTCATGGGAACCCCCCTAGTGAAAAGTCATGGGGTAATTGAGCAAGTGGTGGGGGGATTCCCTCCAACGGTTAGTTAAAGGCACGTACTTCTTGTTTTTTCTTCTATTTGCACAAGTTATTTATAGTTTATTTCCAAAAATCACCAATTTGATAATTTAGCAAACATGGTTGAAAGTAATCACAATAACTATTTGAAGACAGCAATTTTCAATTATTTTTTTGACAAATTTTTATTGGATTTTATTTGAATTTTTTTTTCCCCAGGTTTATAATTAGTGAAGTGGATGAAATCAATGTGGGCTTTGTTCAATTTGGCTCGGTGTCACTTATATTCCTTGATTTATTTTTTCGAGTTTGATTTTATATTTAAACAGCAGCAGTAAACAACAACAATAATAGTGATTATATGCTATAAGGCTTTTTATTTGTAATATGCGACAACCACCCGAACTAAAATCCAACGGCCAAAATTAATTATGCCCTCGTTATATTAAACCTAAATAGTCTTATTTTGGACTTTTCCACAATGAAAAAGAGCTTAGTTAGAGGAAAAGGGACTTTGGTTTTTTTATTTGATTGAGTAGCCCCTGAGTGTGGTAAATTGGCATGGTTTTCTTTTGAAGAGAGTACAAGAAAAGAATGATTGTGCCAAGAAAAAACAAAAATTAAATTTTCACTAAACTAATAAAATTTTGAAAATTAAAGTGTTCCATTTATGTAAGAGGGATTCCTATGCAATCCTTATCCAATCCAACTCAGCGAATTTTGAGCCAGATCAATGATTTTTACATCACTAAAAAAAGACTATAGAGGAATCGAGCCAGATCAATGATTTTTAAATCATTAAAAAGAACTATAGAGGAATCTATATTCTGTTTTAGTGATGTAAAAATCCTTGATCAGAATTGACTAAGTCAGATTGGAACACATAGGTGGAAGATTCTCGATGTAAAATCCTTGGAATAACCCAAATACCCTTGTTTTCTTGATCGTTGTGTTGTGTTGTTTTCTTTTTGTTTTTTTTTTTTTTTGCTTGTTTGTTAATTGTAGCTCGGTATGCTCAGAAATTGTTTGAGTCTGATAGAGAGAATCAGAATCAACTTATGCTGAGTTGAGGCTGATTCTGTATTTTAAACACTTATCCTTCCAATTTTTTTTTACAGTTGCCCTTTTGACTAACCTCAATTCTTCCCAAACAACATGTATAATAGTTGGGTGCAGTTTGTATAGAGCCAAGGCTCTAAACAATCAAAGTGAAGCACACCTTCAAATAGTATCGAGAAATATGCTTTCAATACTATAAATCTTTGTGATAGTTTTAAAATATATTTTCATCTTTAATTATAAGATTTGAAGCTTAAAAAATAGTATAGATCGAGTAAATCTATAAAAATTTAAAAATCTTGAAAATTGACAGTTAAAAAATGTGCTACAAAATGCACTATTTCCAAAATTTGAAATCCAATTTTTGTCATGTCCATGCATATTGATATCGAGATGATCAATTTGCGGATATTTAGGCTTCAAAACAATCTCTTCTAATGAAATTTTTTATGTGGGCTCTAATTTGATTGTTTAGAGCCTCGCTCCATATAAACTTTTTCTATAAATAATTTTCCCTTCTTATTTGATAAGAAATGATATAATAAATTACACCAAATTAATAGCTTCAATATATTTAAAGCTCAATGTCTTTTTTTTTCTTTTTCTTTTTCTTTTTTTGTGCCTCTCTATTTTTAGAGAGTTGAGGAAAAGCTTGGTGTGAAAGTATAGAATCCAGAGTAGCGTTCCTATACACAACCCACTTTGGCCCCAAATATCAAAATACGCCTTTATAATACAATACAAATTTAAATAAACAAACCAGAATAAAATTCATTTGTGAAAAAAGAATTTGTGGTTTTTAATTTTCATTGACCTTTCTTTTTATATTCTTGACCCAAATAGTCTGCAAAATACCCGACGATGCCCCGGTCTAATAAATCACGGCTGAGCAAACTGGCATTTTAAAATGGACACAGTTCAAGGACTCATCTGTAGATATGCATCCCCTCTTCATGATTTATTTTTTCTTTAGATTCAAATTTTTAGGTATGCTGACCCCAATTAATTGGAAACAGATTAAAATGATGATGATGATTCAAATTTTTAGGTATATATAATCTCTGATATGAAAATTGCTATTGTAAAAAAATATTTTTTTAAAAAAATGATAGTTTAGCCTTGGTTTAATTCGGGGAGTCTGGTGTCTAGAGTCTGATCAAATAATTTTTATAAGAAATAATTTATCTGTATGAAAAATCATGAGACTCAAGTGATTTTAAGCTTTTTCAACTTGGATGCACCTTGAAAATTACTTAAAGATGTTTCGTTATTCTTGATGGCTTGAAAATCCATCTTCATCTCTAATTATAAAAGTTTAAAATTTAAAAAATGGTACAAGTTTTAAACTTTTATAATAGTTTAGATAACTTGTTACAATATGTAGTATTTTTTTTTTTTGAATGTTTTTTTTTTCTTATGTCCATACATCTCCAGGCGGAGATGATCAATTGGAGGGTTCTCCAATGCCAGGAACACTTTCTTCCCTAGGATTTTTGAGGTGCAACTTAGTTCTACAGTATGAGGTTGACACCTTAAAACTTATTCCTTTAAAGATTGGACCAACTCCTAGTCAGCAATACTCGCTTTTTTTACAAGTTTCTGAGAAATATTTTGTTTATTTCATAAACATTTTAAAATGCGTGGTACTTAAATACTTAAAAAAATAATTTTTTGAAAAAAATGAAATATAACTATATTATGTGATTGTCCTCGATCATTTTAGAAAATTTTAAAACTTATGTTTAAGTTCAATACATGTACCTACGTCTCTATTTCTTGGCATCTATTTCCAAAATTTATTTTAATTTGATCTTCCAATACACTGTCATAAACTTGAGTCATCTTCATTATCGAGCATTATCCCAACTATTCGGGGTTGGCAAACTTGATACTTATAATTTATTATTTTAGCCTCCATGTAAAATGATTTTGAGCGATTAAAATGATAAGGTCTAAATGATTATCCACTATTCGTTGTGAAGTGTGAACCGAAACTTTTTAATTTCACTTGTATTTCATTGTTTTTACTAAACTTCCCCCAATAAATTGACAAATAAACATGCACAAATATACATGTTCTTTTAAGTCTATCCCATGTTAATGGATAAATCGGTCCCTTGATAATCGTTCTGGATTGCCAGTTAGGCCTAGTGCATTGGTAAAAGAAAAAAAAACAAAAACAGATAACAAAATAGAAAAATTATAAAATAATAAAAATAAAAGGTGGAGTAGGATTAGCCAATTCCCTAATAGAACTGTCTGAGTTCTCGAAATATGGTGAGAAGTGGGTTGGTCTCCCTGATGTTCGATTCGAATCGGACAATTTGATCCAAATCGACATTCTTTTTAAATCATGAGTCTAACTTTTAGAAGCAAACCAAATAGCACATTTTATTTACTTTCCAAAAGAACAATTACATCTTATTTCTCAAAAAAAATTCATCCTCTATAACTCTGCTAGCGCAGGTCTCAAGTTCGAATAAAGGAAGAGAGTTGTGTTAGGTAGGGAAGCATAAAACTTAACCACTTCTCTTTAAGAATCGTGAACTTATATCACAAAACATGATTTGCATCACCAACTTCAAATAGTTGGGATAAAACTTGGATGATGATGATGGTTTTCATCCTCAATAATTAAGAGCCTTTTTGTTTTGGAAAATGGTGTTTGATAGGGTTGCAGCCCTATCAAAATAAGTAAACCCTCACCTCATAATTTATAAAAAAAAAATTACAATTCAAGCATCAGAGAACCTTTACATCGATCATCTCGACTTGAACATATTAGTTATGAAAAAAATAGGATTTTAAATTCTAAAACTCGTGTATATTGTAACAACTTTTCTAGACCGTCCATTTCACCTTAGAATTAAGTGTTCATAGATCCATAAGATCTACACCATTTTTTGAGGTTCAAATTTTATTTTCGATCATGGAAATTAATTTTGATTCCTCGTGGAGATTTCTGATGCCAAAAGTGCGGAGTTGAGATGAGGCTTTCTTTTGTTTTCATAAAGCTTAGGCCCTATAAAAACTTCATCCATTTTTTATTTATTTTTAGACCAAAAATACCAATTTTACTTATCAATACGAATTTTGTTGCCTAAATGCTCTTTCATGGGCAAACCATGGAGTAAAAGGGAGGGTTAAGTGGTTCCATAAAAATTGGCATCTAGAAGATAGAGAAAGTCTCTAATATCCAAAAAGGAAATGGCATCCAGTAGAGAGAGAAAGAGGAGAGAGAGAGAGGGAGAGCAACCAGGTTTGAAAATGGCATCCAGCACCGAAATCTGTTTTGTCCACTGATTGTTTCTGATAAATATCAGGCGTAGATGCCTACAACAATTCAATCTAGAGAGAGAGGCTAGATGCCCTACAACAATTGAAAATCTAGAGAGAGAAGCTAATGCCTTTTATCTTTAAGGGTGCAGTTGGCATACGATGCATCCGTAATTGATCCGTAATTGTATAAGTAAGGTGCACCTTCAAATTTTATCATGGTATATAATTTTGATGTAAAATATTTTTAGGATTATCTCAAAATTTATTTGTATATTTAACTATACAATTTTAAAATGGTTAAAATTAAGTAGATCTATGAACATATGAAAATCTTGAAAATAAAAATCTAAATAATATGTTGTAAAATGTATTATTTTTAAGACTTAAAATCTTTTTATTTTTTATGGTCATATATTTCGATTGCCGAGATGATACATCAAAAAGTTTTCCAATCGATTTTTGAAGTGCATTCATAATTTTACATCTTGAGGTTGCATCTTTATATAAACTTTTTCGTGGGAGACGTCTACAAAAATTGAAAATCTAGAGTGAGAGAGAGGCTAATTCCCTCATTTTTTTTCCTTTAAAGAGAGATGCCTACAGGAATTGAAAATCTAGATAGAGAGGTTAGATGGCTCTAAGAATTGAAAATCTAGAGAGAGAAAGGGGCTATTATTTTTAAAGAGAGACGTCTACAAAATGTGGAAATCTAGAGAGAGAGAGACAAATTGCCTCATTTTTCTTTGGAGGGGGATGCCAACGAGAAGTGGAAATCTAGAGAGAGAAAGAAAAACTAATTGCTTTATTTTTCTTTATGGGGGATGCCTGCAATAATTGAGAATCTAGATAGAGAGAGTGAGAGAGGCTAATTGCGTCATTTCAGTTTAGATGGGGTAGTCACTGGATGCATTTATAATTAAATTTGAGGGAAATTTTCAAAATTTTCCTTGAAAAACAAAACGAAGAGAGAGAGAGAACAGGAGAAAAGTAAAGAAACCGTCTCCTCTTTCTCTATGCAAGTCCTCCCGAGCTCGAGCTACTCTTGTTCACAAATCATCTTCTCACCAGAAACTAAAACCCATTAACCCCATTTCTTCATCGAATCGTCCTCCAAAAAAAAGCAAGAAAAAATCATCAATTTCCATTGAAATAACCCACATTTCTCACGCATTATTCTTCTCTCAAAACACCCATGATCGTTCCTCTTTTCCTCTGCAGAAAAACCCACATTTGTCTCCCATCATTCTTCTCTCAAAATACCCACGATCGTTCCTCTTTTCTTCTGCAGAAAAACCCACATTTCTCCTCCAATTTTTACCTCAAAAAACCAATCTTAAACCCACTTTTCCAGTCTATTTTCTTGCGACTTCACAGAAATTCCGGTAACTAACAACTGCTCGAAGGACCCACATTTTCCAGCAACTCCTGCATTTTCTGGCAATTCCTCTGCAAATTCCGGCAATTCGTGACCTGAAAAGGAAAACCCAAATCGCCATGTGTCGAGAATGAGCGGGAGAAGGCTCATAGTCGAAGTGGTTGATGCTCGAGACCTGCTGCCGAAAGACGGGTTGGGGAGCTCGAGCCCTTATGTAGTCGTGGATTTCGATGGCCAGAGAAAGCGAACAAAGACTGTTTTCAGAGACCTCAATCCTTCATGGCACGAGAAGCTTGAATTCGATGTCACTGATCCTGAAACAGTGGCGTATGAAGACCTCGAAGCCGAGGTTTACAATGATAAAAGGACTGGAAATGGAAGAAAAAGCCATTTTCTTGGTCGTGTGAGATTAAACGCGGGCCAATTTCCAAGGAAAGGGAATGAGGCCTTGGTGTATTTTCCATTAGAGAAGAAGAGCTTTCTCAGTTGGATAAGAGGGGCATTGGGGTTGCGGATTTATTACACCGACGAGCCGGAAAACCCAGTTCCAGCGCCGGAAGATGAGAAGTCTCCGGAGAATGAGACAAAGCCGCCAGAAGATTACACAGAACCGCCAGAAGATGACACAAAACCGCCAGAGAGTGAGCTCTGTCCGATGCCCTCAAGCCACGCCACCCAAATAGAGGAGCAGAACAGCCCTCCGGAAAACACAGCTCCACCGCCGGAAAATGCAGTTCTGGCGACGGAAGCCTTTATTCCGGGGCCTGAAACCCAACCTCCACCTCTGGAACATGCACCCCCACCCCCAGAAACTCGGATTCCAGTACGCCCACCAATAGGAATGACTCCCCGGAGAGTGTACGGATCCGGCGCGTTTACCGGTGAAACGAAGATTTATCCGGCGCATGATTTGGTCGAGGCCATGAAATACCTCTTTGTGAGAATCGTGAAGGCTCGAGGCTTAGCTCAGGGTTCGGGACTCGAACCGGTGGTCAAGATCAGGCTTGGTAGTTATAGTGTACGTAAGAGACCAGATTCTCGGAACTCTTTCGAGTCGAATCCAGAATGGAACCAGGTCTTCGCTTTTGGACGTGAGAGACTCGATTCGAGCGCCAACACCTTAGAGATCTCGGTTTGGGCTCCTTCTCCAACAACAGGAGGTGGTGGGTTTCAGGAGGGCGCCGGAAATCCCGGTGCCGGAGATGGGATTTACCGCAATGCACCAGGTGAATTTCCCGGCAATGTACAAGCTGAGTTTCCCGGCTGGGGACATGGCTCCTCGGGTGATGTGCCAGGTGGGTTTCCCAGCACTGGAGGTGAGCCTCCTATGGACGGTGGATTTCCCGGCTCCGAAACTGGTTTTCGTGGCAATGCAGCTGGTGGATTTTCTGGGAATGCACCAGCTGGTTATCCCAGTGCCGGAACTGGTTTTTCTGGCCAACTTTTAGGTGGGGTGTGCTTTGATTTGTCAGAGGTCCCGGTACGATCACCATCTGATAGCCCTTTGGCTCCACAATGGTACAGATTGGATGGCGATGGCCACGTCTGCGGCGATATAATGCTCAGTGTGTGGATCGGAACCCAAGCCGATGACTCGTTCTCAGAAGCCTGGCAATCCGATGCGCCCCACTTAGCCCACACTCGCTCCAAAGTGTACCATTCTCCGAAGCTTTGGTACCTTCGACTTACTGTAATTGAAGCCCAAGACCTTCCAATCTCGAGGTTTTCAGAGACCCGTGTCAAGGTCCAACTCGGGTTCCAGTCCTCCAGGACACGTCCTTCTCCACCGAGTCAGGGGGGTTCGGTGTCTTGGCATGAAGACCTCCTCTTTGTGGCTTCCGAGCCATTGGAGGATGCAGCGATTCTATTGGTTGAAGAGAGGTTTTCGGGCAAAGAACCGAGTCTTGTAGGCCATGTAATGATACCATTGGCTCCGGTTGAGCAGAGGCTTGATGAGCGGCTCTTGCCTTCGAGGTGGTTCGTGCTCGAGAGCCCCACTGCATTTGGTGGTGAGAGTGGCGGGGGCACAAATGCGACCAACTATAGAGGGAGAATGCACCTACGGTTGTGCCTCGAAGGTGGGTACCATGTTTTGGACGAGGCTGCACATTTTTGCAGTGATTTCAGGCCTACGGCGAGGCAGCTATGGCGCCCGCCGATAGGCACACTCGAACTTGGGATCTTAGGTGCTCGAGCCCTCTTGCCTATGAAGACCCAAACCCACGGTCCGCTGGGCTTGGGTCCAGGCGCAATGAAGGGCTCCACCGATGCATATTGTGTCGCTAAGTACGGGCACAAATGGGTACGTACCAGAACCCTAACCGATTCGTTCGATCCTCGATGGAACGAGCAATACACCTGGCAAGTATACGACCCTTGTACGGTGCTCACGATTGCCGTCTTTGACAATTGGCATATGTTCTCCGACAAGTGTCCGATACGTCCCGACACTCGCATTGGCAAGATACGTATTCGTGTCTCGGCCCTAGAGGGCAACAAGGTCCATACACGAGCATACCCATTGCTCGTGCTTTTGCGCTCTGGTCTTAAGAAGATGGGTGAGCTCGACCTAGCCATACGATATACATGTGGACCATTGATAGACACCTGTGGAGTTTACACACGCCCAATGCTCCCTCGAATGCACTATACACACCCGATCGGTCTAGCCCAGCAAGACGCACTCCGTGCTGCAGCAGCACGGTCGGTGGCAGCGTGGCTCACACGCTCAGAGCCTCCCCTGGGCCCTGAGGTGGTCCAATACATGCTCGACTCTGACTCCCACACATGGAGCATGCGTCGGTCGAAGGCTAACTGGTTTCGAGTCATGTCCGTTCTTGCTTGGCTAGGTGGGCTGGCTCACTGGGTCCACGACGTGCGCCAATGGCGAAACTCGGTCCAAACCATCTTGGTCCATGTGCTATTCTTAGTTCTAGTTTGGTACCCTGAGCTTGTAGTACCCACTATCTTCTTCTATATAGCCATTGTGGGGGCTTGGTACTACAGGTTTAGGCCAGTGGGGCCAATGGGGATGGATACCAGGCTGTCTCAAGCCGAGTCATCGGATTTCGATGAGCTCGAAGAGGAGTTCGATCTGATACCCAGCTCAAGACCGAGTGAAGTGGTTCGGGCTCGGTACGATAGGCTCAGGGTTTTGGCGGGACGAGTGCAGAGTGTGCTTGGCGACCTTGCTGCTCAGGGGGAGCGAGCCCAGGCCTTAATTGCGTGGCGTGACCCTCGAGCCACGAGGCTCTTCGTGGGCTCATGTTTGGCTGCCTCTTTTGTGATGTATGTCTCTCCTCCTAAGGTGGTGGCTGTGGCTTTGGGGTTTTACTTCTTGAGGCACCCTATGTTTAGGGACCCTATGCCACCTCCTAGCTTGAACTTCTTTAGGAGGCTGCCAAGCTTATCGGATAGGATGCTATGATTTTTCCGGCCAAATCTCGCCTTTTCTGGCAGATGATGCGAGGAAATTTCGTATTTTTCAGCCATTTGAATGGTGCTTTTATAGGGGAGAATGGCTGTTTTGAGGTGAAGCGTGGTTAATGTTCTGCTCTCGATGGAGGTTTGGGGTGGGATGGTACTTAGGTGATGAGGGGGTTATGGGTGAGTTTTGAAGGGGAGAATGGTGGTTTTGGGGTGAGTTCGATGTGGTGGTTTTCTCCTTTTTCTAATGGTGGGTATTGGTGTGGAAGAAAATGGATGCGCGTTAGCGCATTGGCTATCGCGCTGGCTGTTGCTTGTTGGCTTTCGAGCCGAAGATTGGGCAGCTGGTGTAAAGATGGTGGTTTTTTAAAGGAATTTGAATGGGAGGTCTGAGTTTATATTTGTAAGAGAGGAAGAGCTTTATTTGTTTATATATAATGAGGCTTGAAAAATAATGCTAGATGTTACTTGTTTCTGTTGATCTTCTTGTAGTTCTTATTTTTCTAAATGTAAGAAAGGGTTGAGAATACAAACAAATGAAAAAGGATGAGCAAAAACTCGATTGATCTTATTTTGAGATTAAGTTGGCATGAACTTGTATTTGTTTGTCAGCCTATACTGATTATGTTGTTAAAAAATGTATTAGTTATGTTCATCTCATTAACATTTGCTTGCATTAGGCATCAATTTATTTCTAGACAAAAGTGCAGGAAAAATCATGAGTGGGAAGAATCATGACATCTTGATCTTGTGTTGGTACAAACACCCTTTTTCAATTCAATGTTGGCTTCTAAAAAGGTGTATTTTTTAAATTCTCATGGCCGATCATGGATGCAATATGAAACTATAACCATGATTTTAGCTTGTGTCGGTGCCTCATCGGGATGACACTCATGTCATACACTTCAAAACTTAAACAAGTTATGTTATCTACTTTTTTTTAAAAAAAAATCTCATTATAAAGTATCTTAATGTTATCTAAACTCCTACTTCACTTTTTTTCTGCTTGACATACAAAGCGTTGTGTATCTAAAATGTTCTAAGGTTGTCATTTCTACCCTCGTGTCTGAGTCAAATGCTGATGTATCTTGACTGGAAGCACAGTTGATCTGCTTAATTCTGATCCTTGCATTTATTAGTCACTACTTGTAAACAAGAAAGCACTTAGTTTTACAGCCTCTAGTAACTCATCACAACTAGAGCCAAATTGTTGGCCTCATTTTTTATTGAAATGGGACACCTGTGAAAAGTATATGGTGAAACCATTTTGTTTCCTCTTCATTATGAATGCAACAAAGCTAAAGAAATAAGTGGGAATCAAACTCGTTGCAGCACATTTTCTTATCTATTTTTCCAATGAGTAACACAAACGATCTAAAATGTCTAGAGTAGAGAAAAAAAACTATCAAATTAGGTTAGATCCCAATCATAGGGCACCATAATTCAATATTTCCTCGTATTTTCTCGCCGTAATACTTTTCACTCTCAAAGATGTGTATTTCTATTAGGAAAAAATTATATAAGGTTGAGGCCCTAAACAATCAAATTACAGCACACCTAGAAGAGGGTATTTCGGCGTCGAAAAACCCTCAAAGCGATTATCTCGACCTCAAGATGTATAAACGTGGAAAAGAATGGATTTCAAGTCTGGGAAACAATGCATCTTGTAATGCATTATCCGAGCCATCAATTTTCAATATTTTTAAGTATATATAGATCTGCTCAATCTAAACTATTTTTGAAGTTTTAAATTTTATAATTAGAAATGAAAATAAAGTTTTAGGCTTCAACAGAGATTTTTGTGGCTAAAAAATCATCTTTTGATACTATTTAGAGGCATGCCTTCCTTTGATTGTTTAGGGCCTTAGCTTTACACAAACCATACCCTTTTTATTATAGTAATTACAATTTTAAGACGGTAATATTATAGTAATTACAATCTCAAGATGGTAAAAATGCATGAAAGCTTTTTTTTTGAAATTTTTTTTTTTAAAAAAAAAATTTGGGGATTAGGCACTAGGTTTCTAATGAATTAATAATCCATAAAACAAGCGATAATTTCTCCTTGTATGTACCTACATCCAAATTATTGACTCCCAATTTGGATGCTGATACTTTATTCAAGGGAGAGTGATTTCCTGTTATATATTTCCAAATAAACTGCCAATGATAGGATTTTACTATTGGAAGGGATTGAATTTAACTAAGAAGTAGGTGACCCCAATCTGCCACTTTATAAGGCCCTCTTCATTGTTATTCTAGAAAGTATATATTGAGACCATTTATCTTTGGTACAAAGAGGTCACAATTACTTATAACCATCCGATGTGAAATCTAATAGTTTGGGTGTGTCAGAAAGTTTCAAAAAATTCATTTTCAACTTTGAACTTAGTCAATAGAATAAATGCAGCCACGTAATTTCATATCCAATGGTAAAAATTAATTGTGACCACTTTGTACCAAAGGTAAATGATCTGAATTTATACTTTTCCTAGTATTTCATACTAAGTTATCTCTTCAAAGGATTTTGCTCTGTTTAAGTGCAAGTGTCTTTATGCTTAACAATTAGCTTGCTTAACAATAGCTTAATATATGTAGCATGACACAACCTACAAGAAAATGAATAATCAAAATTCTAATGTAGCAGTAAAAGAAAAAACAATCACAACCTAGGTATAAAGTTTCTGGCATGTATATCTTGTAAATTGTTGGGGATAAGCCTAGAATTACATATAACAAGTGTTCTAAACTCTGCTCGAGCCGCAGACTATGCCCTAGCCCATGTTGAGTTACTCAGGTGAGTCCGAGTGGACATGTGGTGGTGTGGAGAGCATGCGACAGGAGGAAATGAAAATTCTTGGTGGGTGCACCAAAGGAATAGTTGTGTGTACATAGCTTATTTTAAAAGAAAAAAGATTATATAAGGTTGAGACTTTAAATTGTAGAATTAGGGCGCACCTTAAAAATCCATCGCAAAAGGCTATTTTGACATTGAAAAACCATCTAATTGATACCTTGACATCTAAATGTATAGATATAAATAAATAAATAAAATTTCAAGTCCCAAAAATAGTATATCTTACAACACATCATCTAGACTTTTTATTTTCAAAGTTTTCATGTGTTTACAACTCTGTGTGATATGAATAATTTCTGGAGTAAAAAACTTTTACACTTAGAAATGAGTATAACCTAAAAAATTTAGACACCAAAATTGCATCTTATAACAAAATTTGGAGGTACAACTTACTTTGATTGTAAGGTTGCACCCTTATGCCAACCTCACCCTTTTTAAAATAATATTGATGTTTTCAAATATTTTAATTTTAAATATTCTTTTTACATTTTTTTTTTTTTTCAAGTTTTTGGTATAGGGCTAATCGGGCACCCAACTCGAGTTACTTGTCCGAGTTCGAGTGGGCTCAAGCGAGTAATATAACATTCCCCCCCTCCCATCTTTCTATTGAATCTCATTCAGGTGTCGATGTAATTAATTAAATAGTGACATTCTATTACCAAATAACAAGCGAATGTAATTGACAAGACACCCACAGGTGTCTAAGGATTGATTTCCCGAGACATAAATAGCAAATCACGACACGGTGAATTTGATTAATTTTGATGTATTTTCACGTTCTCTATTTAATTAAAGTTAGATTTTTCATTTTGAAGTCTAGATTCTCTTGAGGCTTTAAGGCCTAGATCCTTCTATAGAATCATTTATGATGTCATAAGATACATTTCTCCGTAAGAAAATAAGAGTATAAG
>NW_006498085.1:1224303-1236258 GCF_000471905.2 Amborella trichopoda | reverse complement strand
AATAGAAAGAACAAAAAATCACCCAAAAATAGAAAACAGGGACAGTTCGAGATTAACAAAGGAAAAAAAAAAAAAGCATAGAGCAAAAAAGAACAAATTTTTTTTTTTTGAAAAATAGTAAAATTGAGTGTAGGGATCATGTAATGGGATGAATCAAGAAAAAATCACACCATATTTCAATGGATTTGAATGCAAAACGAGAGAGAAATCCATGTTTAGGCAGATTTGTTCAAAATGCATCTCGTTTCACCAAAAACTACTGAATAAATCCCCAATCATAAGTTTTGATCCAAATCAATCGAAAAACAGAGCAAAAAAACCCTAATCATTAACATAAATCACTACATTGAGAATAATCATGAAAAAAAAATACAACTTATCAGTTAACAGAGAATGAATTTTTTTGCGGGTTTATCAGTGAGTTACAAATTAACATTTAACATAAAATAATACAAATTAACATTGGGTTTATTTGCTTAATAAACAGTAAAAAAAGAAGTAAAAACTCACCGATTTTTGCGGATTATCTTCTTTGTGATGCTTTTCAACACCGCATTTTAGCGCTAAGCCACATGATGATTTCTATTGCTAAAATATATTATACTCTCGCAGGACTCAAAATTCAATTCTTTTTCTTTTGATAATAATAATATAGTGATTCTTGGGGGGTTCCCAAAATTTCATATTAAAAAAAAAAAATCTCCCAAATAAGTCTTATAGGAGCAAATGAAAATACTATGCTCGTGCGCTCATTTCCATTTATCTTGTTTATTAAACAATGGAAAATAACTTATTTTTCAATAGTAAAAAGAAAGTGAAAAACATTCGCTTATATTTCACAATCTAGGTTTCCATTGAAACCATGATAACTAAGTGTGCTTATCCTCAATCAACTAAGACCCTGAGCCACCAATTTCTCTCGACCCAGGATGGACATCAAAACTGAGTTCGGTTTGGGTCCACCATGTGGGTTTTAGATTTGGGCTCGACTGGCTTTTTAGCTCATTATAAACGAGACGACCTAAACTGGAGAAAAGTACAATGAATGACCATATTTGCATGTGAATAAATTTTAATATGAAAAAAATTAGGAATTCAATGGACTCCAAATCTACAGTCACGTGGGTCTCATCTAGGTGCTTTAAAAATTAAAAGTGAGTTCACCAAAAAAAAAAAGAAGAGGTCAAACCTCAAATTGATCATCATGACATTGAGATGTATAGACATACAAAAAAAATGAAGTATTAAAAATAGTGCATCTTATAATCATTATCTGGACAATTCATTTTTAAGAATCACAGCGGGTTACACATCTACTCAATCTGCATTGTTTTAGAGTTTTAAATTTCATGAGTGGTGGAAATAAATTTTCAAGACATAAAGGTTTAAAGTACCAAAAATTGCATCTTTTTATTGGAAGTACTCAGTTTAAAACACTGATATATACCCATTGATGCTCGAGCCTATTAATGGGCTCTAGGTAAGAACGGTCGTGAATCCGAGTCACGGGGTTGAATCCAAGTCCAGACATGGTGAGCTGGTGTAGATCTGACCCATTTACATCCCTATATCAATTAACAACCATTACCCATATTTTTCAAACGTTTCTCATGATTGTGAGCAATTAGGAAATGTTTCTCTCTGAATTGGGCACATTGCAAGGCTGCATTTGGTTCATATAAATTTCTCTATAACTGCCTAATGTAGCCATCTATCTCTCTTTTTTTTTTTTAGTAATTAAGGGAATGGGCTCTTATCTATTTTTGAAATCGTTAATGGTTTTTTAATACGTTAAGTGATAATGGAAATCTAGATCTTAGCTGGAGCATAAATAATTCTACTATGACTCCAACCCATTCGCAACACGACCTCTCTCTTTCTCTTTCTCTCATCTTGTGCCACATAGATCTCTCTCTCATCTTGTGCCACATAGAGATCTTCCATTTTGAGTGATTGTTATTTTGTATATCATGATGATGATGTAATGGGTGAGAACTCATTAACTTGCACATGGATAAATAGGTTTATGGGGTGTCTAAAATAAAAGATGCCACATGGGAAGAATCCCCTATGAAAGGAAGATAAAGAGCATACAATGACCTTTCAATGAAAAGGAAAAGGGCAAAACGACCTAAGAGAGAGAAACTCCTTCAACATATGACACAAGAGAGAGAATGTGTCCTTCAACATATGAGACAAGACAGAGAGAGTGTGTGTCCTTCAATATATGGGGTAGAGAAATGAGATCCATGGTAGTAATAAAATGATGGGATTGTATACAATAAGATATTTATCTATAATGCAATTAGGTCATAATTATTTACCATTATATGTAAAATTTGATAGTTTGGATGTATGACAAAGTTCGAAAAAATTTATTTTGAGGTTCGAACTCTGTCAATAGAATAAATGCAGCCACCCAATTTTACATCCAATGGTCAAAATTAGTTGTGACCAATTTGTACTAAAGGTAAATGGCTTCATGATATACTTTTCCTTGTTTTATAGATTCAATATTCAGTTCAAGATGATCATGGATAGGAAAAGAAAAATAATTTTTTTAAAATAAAATATAATTTTTTGGTTTTGGTGTGCACCATTCACATGTTGTTTATATGCAGTAGTACACTTTAGTCGATGTCGACCTTTAAGTTGGACGTTTGTGAGTAAGTGGGCCTACTCATACAACAATTTTCCTTTTAAAAATTTTAAATTTTATAATTAAGTTGAACATGAACTTTCAAGGTAAAGTTCCCAATATGACAACTAACTATTTCAGCGAAATTTAGAAGTACGCCTTAGTCTTTTTTTTTTTCTTTGAACATTAACATAACCTTTTTATTAAAATAAAAAAGGGATTACAAGGTTTACAATAAAATACTGTAGAGTCATGGGAAGAAATTGATTACCAAGGAAGGGGAATTAAATCCCCCTGAGCCAAATGATCTTCTTCCGCATTAGCCTCTCGATAATAATGCCACATATCAGCATTTAATGACGATAAATTATTCTTGATATGATGAAACAAAGTCCTTAACCTCGATAAAACATTGAATTCTTATCGGCTTCAAGCTATAACATTCATTGAGTCTCCTTCAATAATCTTACCACCTCCCTATTTAGAAAGTTGTTTCAATCCCTCTAATAGACTGCGAGCCTCGGCTTCATTTCTAATAGAAGTACACCTTACTCGTATCGTATAAGTTGGTCACGTTGCATAAACCCCACCTTTTTCTATCATTGGTCACCTCGTTATTTCCTATCTTCTCTCACTTTATTTTTGGGGCATTGAAATTACTGATTATAAATAAAGCCGGCCATGGCCGAGTGGTCCGCTCAGCTCTAAAAAGTAGCGCCCGAGCAACAAAATGCGGCCGGAAGGTCAAGCTGGGTCTAGTCATAGCCATGACAGAGCTAGCCTATTTCGACCCTTATTTTTTTCTTTTGAAATCGTTTTGTATTATTTTTTTAAAAATTTTCCAGCAAGGGCTAAGGCCTGGAGTGGCCGTCTTTGGCCCGATTATGGGCCATATAGGCCGGGCCCGTTGCTAACCCTAGGGGAGAGAAGAGAGAAAGAGAGTTATTACTCGAGGGGTATAATCGCTAAATCCTCCTCAAATGAGGTATTACAGTAACTTTCGGAAAAGATCTTGGCCATTTCGTCATTTCATAAAATATTTTGTCTAATTCAGTCATTTCTTAGCTCTTAAACCTCTCTGTCCGTACACAAACGACTCCATCGACGGTCAAAAATCCGAATATTCTGACTAAACAAGATCCGACGGTCCAAATTTTTCTAAACCTTCACGAAGCCCTCTCCATCAAATGTGTCAAACTAGGGTTTTAGTTTTTTCTTCTACAAAAACTTGGCTCGCAATTCACTTCAACTTTTTACTTCCATTTTCTTTCTCAATTTTCAGAGCAATTTTTCTTTAGCCATGGGAAAGGGACCTGGCCTTTACTCTGAAATTGGAAAGAAGGCGAGAGGTGAGCTCCATTTCCTCTGTTTTTTTTCCTCTTTTGGGGTTTTTTTTTGTTAATTTTTCATGTATTATTGATTCTCCATGACTGTTTTTTCCTTTTTCTGATAATCTCAGATTTATGTTCAGTTCTAATTTTCATAGTTTGTTTTTTTTCTGATAATCTCAGATTTATGTTCAGTTCTAATTTTCATAGTTTGTTTCCATTTCGTATGGTAGTTTCCTGTGCCGCTGCCCGCTGGTTCATGAAAGGATTTTATACATTTTTCCATTTCTCTGTTGTTTCAATTTTCACGTTCGTTTTTTTTTTCTTCATGTTATTGTGATAATTATCAATCTAATTCTACTTTTCATATTCAATTTATGCTATATTATTGCAGATATTACATTTTTTTTGCATATATTCACTTTTCCTATGTTAATTTTGTTCAAATATCTTTCCTTTTTTGCCAAAATAACTGTTTATTTTACTGTTTTATCTGCAAAATCAAATGTTCTCTTCGGTTTTTATTTCACGCATCCATCCCTCGCCTCTTTTTTTTATGTTAGTTAAATTCGTTTAATTTATTGCTTTTCACAATATGAAGATTTATATAGTTTTGAGTGTTTCAGTCAGATTTTGTATTATATTTATAATTTTTCATCACAGATCTTCTTTACAAGGATTACCACAGTGACCAGAAATTCATTCTTACTACTTACACGTCCACTGGAGTGGTGAGTCCCCTTCCCAGTGCTTTTTTTTGGGTGTTTTGTTCCTTGAGCTCTGTATATTTCATTCAGAGATTGCTTTTTTGTATACTTTAGCTTTGCATTTTATCACCTTACTGTGACAGATGATCAGACAAATATTTATGTTCTGTGTGACCTTGCATGATTACATGTGTTTGTATGTGTGAAATATTGTAAATTAATGAATGTTATCTCTGTTACTTGTGCTGTATATCTTGCAAGTTTTTTTTTGAAATGATTGTTATAATGTTACGATGTAAGATATTCCCAATGACTTATGCAATCTTTAGGTGAATAGCTGCTACATCACGGTCGTTTATCTCAGGGTGAGATATATTCCATTACACCCACTCACTCTCATTCTATGTCACCACAGTGACGAGTGCCCAAATCTGATGCGTTTCTAAGTGTCAGATGCAGCAGCCTAATATCGAGACACAGGAAGACACATCCATATGATAAAATAATAGATGTTTGATCTATCTATAGTAATATTTCATATTTATTACACTCGTATGCAGTGTTCTATAGTTATGGACTTTGCCGAGTGGGATTTGGGACCTTGCGAGTCCCAGAGTCCTTGCCTTGTATTTGGACATAGCTTACATGTGGTTGGTGCATTGATAGTCTGTATGAACATCGCACAAGATGTCTTGCATTCAATCGCCAGCGCTGTTCTTCCGTGAGCATTTAGTTGTCCCCTGTGTCCTGAAGTTTAGACATGGTATCCAAATGTTGAGACGTGGAACAGCAGCAGGAATGAAGTGACTGGGGTAACATTGCTTTAGGCCTTAGAAATACAATTTCATTTTTTTAAAGTGTTTATGCTTATGTAGAGAACAAAAGCATGTGGCATTTTTTTGGAGACCTTTTAATGCTACTCTTAATTATGAAAGATTGTCTAGTGGATAGATTCTCATTTCAAAGTGGTAGTGATTGTTTGATTGAGTCATTTGGGACCAGCCATTTGTGTGCATCATTAATCATTTTTGGTGATTATCATCATTTGTTATTGAGTTTCTCTTTCCATAGCATTCATGTATAATTGTCACATGTTGTAGGTTATAAACTCTTTTACTGTCGTATGAAACCAGTTACAATAATTTGTATTTAGCTCTGCTGTTTCCGTCTTATTTAACTGTCTATGCATAATAATGTTCTCTGGTAGGAAAGGAAGTATTCTCTGTGTCCTTATTTGTATAACTTTTTTTTAATGTGGGCTATCTTAATGTGGGCTATTAGCGATCTTTCATATAAAAGCATGCCATTAGTGGGGGCTTAGTTTTTTGTCTCTTGTTCCCAAGATGAACTGTATTGGAGTTATCTCAAATTCTGATGCGGAGACACTGCATTTTATATATCTATTTGGATATTTGCCACCTTTTTTGCTTTCTATGAATGGAGCCAATAGGTATTCTATGCTGCATTTCATTTTATTGTTTTCTTTTTATAATCAATAACATGTGCTTTTATTTCTATGGATGAAATCTTAATATGTATGTATACAAGAACTGACTCCTTTCATCTTCTCGGATATAACACCTTCATGTATATGAACTTTATTGGATTTCTTGGATATGAATTAATATTGAAGAACTTATGCACATGATACCATTGCCACTTAACATGCTATGTTAGACATGATAGCATGGTCACATCCTATGTTATCTTTCTATCTTGTACTTGCGATTTTACTCTTTATAGATATCTAATCCATAAAAAAGAAGGTTAAAATAATCGAACAAATTTTGCGGCTGCAATCTGTTGATTGTTTATCTGGACTTTGAGATGTTGTAGGAATATGTATCCGGATTGGTTCCACCTAAATTAGTTTCTGTTGTGTTGTGGCTAAATATTTATTGCCAGTGGAGCAAACTTTCTTTTTGTAGTTTTGGTGTTGGTTATGTTTTGATTCACGTATGGTTTATGCTAATATTTGTTTGTTTTACAGGCAATTACGTCATCAGGAACAAAGAAAGGAGATCTGTTTCTTGCTGATGTTACAACTCAGCTGAAAAATAAGAATGTCACTACTGACATCAAAGTGGACACAAACTCTAATGTGAGTTGTTGTATCTCATGAGTATGTATAAGACTAATTTTTTAGTATCTTGCTTTTGTAAGTTTTTACTAATTACTTCACGATTCTGATCATTACAGTTCCTTTTTTGTTGTCAATGAATTATTTCAAGAGTTGTTAAGGGAACGTGTCATTGAGAATGACTGCAGTGGCTAATTTTTATGTTCATTTATATCAGCTTTCCACAACTATTACAGTGGATGAAGCCGCACCTGGACTCAAAACAATATTTAGCTGTATCTTCCCTGATCAGAGGTCTGGAAAGGTATGGACTATGGGATCTTTCTTGTCTCTCTTTTTGTAAAATACTGGTCTTATGTCCAATATTTATTGTTCTGGGAAAATCTCTCTTCTGATATTACAGTATTACCAGAAGGATCAGAGTTCATTGATCGAATTGAGATATTTGGTGTTGGAAATTAAATTGATTCCATGTCCATACTCATGTTGGGCTTGGATTGGCCCATTCTGGACTAGAATCAACTTGGAAAAAAGTGTATGGAATTTAGTAAAAAAGTAAAAATTATTAATGTGGATACTTTATGTCAGACTTGAGCATGTTGACTTTTTTAATGTCCTTCCTCCATCGTGTTGCTTCATAGTCCACCAAGTTCAGCTAACTTTGCACTCAGCCAAAGCTGGCATGCAGAGAGTCATGCATGAAGCAATTAATTAACCCCCCACCCCCTCGGGCCCTTTTTCTCCTCTCTCAACCAAAAGAAAAAAAAAAGTCATTCGTGGGACTTTATCCTTGGTGCAGATATACATTATCCTTGGTGCTGATATACATTTTTTTCTTTTCTAAAAATACGAAAATCTTGTCAACCGGTAAAAGTTATACATATTTATGAATTAAAACGATGAACAATGGTCTCATGAATAAATGAATACTTGTCTAGTCTTGAGACTGATGCTACCTTAAGAATTCACGATTTTTTTTATTTTTTGCAAGCTTTATGCCTTTCTAACTGTTATCAAGAAGCAGTCTTTCGCCATCTAGCATCATTTATTGTCTCTCATGGTATGTTTGGTACACTGAATTGTTTTTAGTTGACATTTTTTAGTTACACTCAGTGGCGCATGAACTTGACCATGCTCTCCTTTCATTATGTATAGCCTTGTGTGTTTATCTTGCTGTTGTCTCTTCGATATGCCTATAATGTTCCAGATTATTAGAACGTTGCATACACGTCTTTGTGATTCTAATGCTTCTATTATCTTAATCATGGTTAGAATGACTAGTAAT
Source organism: Amborella trichopoda (assembly GCF_000471905.2). The sequence goes on along the minus strand of NW_006498085.1, from coordinate 1,228,220 downwards.
GGAAATTATGGCTATTATACTGAAACAGTTCCTATCCATGACCTTATACAAAGGTTATGGGTGGTGGTGTAAATAATGGGCTTTAAGTCTGATATAATGAATTACACCCTTTTGATTGGGTTTTAATTTCTTTTTTTTCTTTACAAGTGTTATTGGTGGGAATGGAGCCTAGGACACTAGGCATTACCCCCCCAGTCCCCCCCCCCAAGAGTCAACAAGTAAGGTCACAAAACAGAAAAATGTTGACTTTTTAATGTCCTTCCTCCTCCATCGTGTTGCTTCATGATCCACCAAGTTCAGCTAACTTTGCACTCAGCCAAAGGGCATGCAAAAGTCATGCATGAACCAATTAATCAAACCCCAAACCCCAGCCCCCCCCCCCCCGCAGGCCCTTTTTCTCCTCTCTCAACCAAAAGAAAAAAAAGTCATTCGTGGGGTACTGCAAGAAATTGTCCTGGGTGCAGATATCCATTTTTGTTCTTTTCTAAATATACTAAAATCTTGGCAACCGGTATAATTTAAGTTATACATATTTATAAATTAAAACAAGGAACAATTGTCCTGGGTGCAGATTTATTTTTTGCAAGCTTTATGCCTTTCTAACTGTTATCAAGAATCGATCTTTTGCCATCTAGCATCATTTATTATATCCCATGGCATGTTTTCGTGCACTGAATTGTTTTTAGTTGACATTTTTTAGTTACACTTAGTGGCGCATGAACTTGACAATGGTCTCCTCTCATTATGTACAGTCTTGTGTGCTTATCTTGCTGTTGTCTCTTCGATATGCCTATAATGTTGCAGATTATTAAATCTTTGCATACACGTCTTTGTGTATCTGATGCTTCTATTATTTTAATCATGGTTAGAATGACCAGTAATGGAAATTATGGCCATTATACTGTAACAGTTCCTAGACATGACCTTATGCAAAGGTTATGGCTGGCAGCCTAAATAATAGGCTTTAAGTCTGATATAATGATTTACACCCTTTTTATTGGGTTTTAATTTCATTTTTTTATTTTTAAGTGTTAATGGTGGAAATGGAGCCTAGGACATTATGTTGAGGCATCAACTGCCCCGGCCCAAGAGTCAACAAGTAACATCATAAAACAGAAAAATGACCATTACTTTTTATTTTGCAAAGATAAAATTATACATTTTAAAATGTATCACTGTAGCTTTCTCAAAATTTTCCTTTATTTCTGTTGTTTCCCTTTTATCCATTTCTTCTCCCTTTTGGTTGAATGCTTTTTTTCCTTCTAAGGGCCAGCTTAGTTGTACAATGGAGAAGGACAAGCCCTATCCCATTTTATTATGGACATTCTCCCAACCATTTAAACTTGCGAAATTTATTATTCTAATTTCTTTTTGTGGATATTATGATTTGTGCTAGCAGTGGATGTTGGGAGGGAGGGGGATGAAGCAATTTTTCAGGGATTATCTTTCTGACTTCTTGATGATTATTTGTCCTATACAGGTTGAGCTTCAATACCTCCATGATTATGCAGGGATCAGTTCAAGTATTGGCTTGACTGCTACCCCCATTGTGAACTTCTCCGGTGTGCTTGGAAATGAAACTTTCGCCCTTGGAACCGACGTCGCATTTGACACTGCCACTTCTAAGCTTACCAAGTGCAATGCTGGATTTAGCTTTACCACTTCTGATCTCATTGCTGCAGCCACTGTGTAAGTGATTTTTCAGAATATATCTGCATTCTGGCTTCTTGTCATTGGAAATTTGATTTTATTTTTGCATGCTGGGCTGCTTCAGTGGAGTATCTTAGCTAGATGGATGTTTATTAGGATAATTACTTGTGTCTATATTGATAGTAAACATTATCTTATTTGTTCTATTGGTTTCTAGTGTATATTTTTGTTTATTGTTATCATCTGTACTCTATGTGCTACACTGGCATAATTGTGATTCTTTTTCTTGATTGATTCCTACAATGTTTTAGTGTAGTAGTAGTGTTACATGGGAAAAGAAATCGATGTGACAAGGACAGAAAGACTGTAACATGAAAGGAAAAAGATTGAGCAGAAAGCAAATGGAAATTGTTGTAACATGGGCAAGAAATCATAGAATACTGAAAAATTATGAAATGCAGGATAAATGTTGAGTTGTCTTGATATTTTCAGGTTAGGAGAAAGCTGTAGTTGAGCGTGATTGTATAGAATTGGTTGACACTTGGGGTCAATGTTCTCTACGCAAATGCAAGTGCCGACTGGCAAAATAGAAAAGATAGTGATCTTTGCCTTTGTGGGATGGTGGATGGAGTTCCTTAAAATATGTCAGTGTCTTCCTTCTTTGGTTTAATGGGGCATGTGATAATGTTACTTGATATTTCTATGGTTCGTGTCTCTACATCATCAGGTGAACTTTGAAGAAGAGACCACTGTTCAAGGGCTTCAACAAAAGTATTCAAAAAAAAAAAAAAAAACCTCATTTGAAGATTTCGTGAAAAAGACCAATTATAAGTGAGGACTTGTCTGAAAATATAAGAGCCAAAAAAAAAAATCCTATTATGGAGTTTAGTGCATCTTGCTGCCATGGAGAATTTCGAATGGAAGGTTGCGCATTTGACTGAATGGGGAATCCTATGTAAGGAAATCTACTTGTGCTGCATGAGATTATATTGTGAGCAGATAATTATTTAAAGGAAAGAATTTATATAAGGTGGACACTCTAAATTGTAGAATTAAGGAGCAGCTCCAAAATCCTTTGCAAAAGGTTGCTTTGATGTTGGATAAACATCTAGTTGATCAGCCCGACATCAATATGTATAGATATGGACAAGAAAAGAGATTTCAAGTCTTAAAAATAGTGCATCTTGCAACACATTCTTTGGACCATCCATTTTCAAGATTTTCATATGCTTATAGATGTACTTGATTTGAACCATTTTTTGAGTTACAAATTTTATAATTAGAGATAAAACTAGATTCTCATACCATCCTAAGAATTTTTTACCCCAAAGTTGCATCTCAGACAAAGTTTGGAGATGCACCTTACTTCGACTTTAAGGTTGCTACCTTATGCAAACCACACCCTTATTTAAAGGACGAGGTTTCTATGAGTCTATTGACTCACCTATTTAAACGAGGGAAAAGTCTATATAAGGTGTCAACCTTATACTGTAGTTAGGTGCACCTAGGAAACCCACTAGAGAAGGTTGTTCCTATGCTAGAAAACCCTCAAATCAATCATCTTGACCTCGAGATTCATAGGCATGAAAAAAAGAGAGGGAATTTCTAGTCCTAAAAATAAGATCATCTTCTAAGACATTATCTGGACTGTCCATTTTCAAGATTTTCCATTGTTTATAGATCTGCTTGATCATCACCATTTCTAGAACTTTAAATTTTATGGAATGTCTCAACCTTGATAAGGAGGAACCTAAGAAAAAATTTCAAAATAAAAAGAACAATGTTTTTTTGACATAGTTTAACATCGTCCATTTTGTAGGGCTACCATTTTCTAACATCCATCTCCAAGATGGATGTTAGAAGATGGATGTTAGAAGTGGGTCCCCTGACACACAAACTACTTTCCTTATTTAGAAGTTTATTGTGATATACAGGGAATCTCATCTATCGTATGATTAAATCTGATGTAAGATTCCTGTTTGAGTGGGAAATTGGGTTTGGTAGCCTTGTCCTTGATATGTGTAGCTTGGTATATTAGCATCCCACGTGAGATATCATGTTGAAATGTATATTCCCCCCCTGCCCTGCTTTGAGAGTTCCTTTTTTTTTTGTGCATGAGAGAGAGAGAGAGAGAGAGAGAGAGAGAGAGAGAGTATTACTTTATTTATAGTAAGTAACTACTATATAGTTAGTTAATTAGTTGGTTTGGTTTAGGTTAGTACGTAACTAATTAAACGTACCGTACGTACGTTTAGTTTTAAGTTTAA
>NW_006498085.1:1203719-1224227 GCF_000471905.2 Amborella trichopoda | reverse complement strand
CCGTTACCGTTACCGTTACCGTTACCGTTACCGTTACGTTACGTTACGTTTACGTTAGTTAGTTAGTAGTAGTAGAGAGAGAGAGAGAGAGAGAGAGAGAGAGAGAGAGAGATTCTTTATTTATGAAAGTCAATCATGTTATAATGTGTTTGGTATTGGCATAAATGTACCAGCTTGTTTTTAGAACATTTTGGCATCTAGAGAGAGAGAGAAGTTTCTTATTTATGAAAATCAATCATGTTGTAACATGGTTGATCCTACTATGAATGTATTATATTGTTCTCCGAACATATTGGCATCCACCTGTGATGGTGCACTCAAGGCTTCATGGTTCTTATTATTGTCTGCTTATCATTTTAGTAATGAAATAATATTATTAACTTTTGCCTCAATAATCCTTTTGGACCAGGAATGACAAGGGTAACACCCTCACTGCATCTTACTACCACACAGTGAGCCCTCTCACTAGGACCTCAGTGGGTGCTGAGCTTTCCCACAGTTTGTCGACAAATGAGAACACCTTAACCATTGGAACCCAGCACTCACTTGATCCCCTGACCACGGTTAAGGGTCGGCTTAACAACTTTGGTAAGGCGAGCGCTCTCATTCAACATGAGTGGAGGCCAAAGTCCCTCTTCACTCTCTGTGGTGAAGTCGATGCTCGAGCCATTGAGAAGAGTGCAAAGGTTGGGCTCTCTGTAGCCCTCAAGCCTTGAAGTTGAGAGAGTGAGAGCATGGAAGAGAAAAAGGCAATAACGTCAAAGGAGACTGAAAAACTGTTTTTTTTTGTCTTTTCCCATCCTTATTGGGTTTTTTCCTGTTTTGTGACTATCAAGTTTTGCCCGTTATCTTTTTTGTTGGAGCGCAATGTAGAAATAATTCTGGCCATGGAGGACCAGATAGATTTACCTCCATTTTGAGTTTCTTGATTGATTATTATGGTTTTTTGCTTTAATTTGAAGCTAGATAGAGCTCCATTTTGTGTTTCCTGTGGTTCTCTGTCTCTAAATTGAAGAGATCAGAAATTCGCTTGGAGACATCAACAGAGATGGCATGGTTTTCGATGCTTATGTTTTGCGATGAAAGTTGCAGCTGATTTGTTATGTGCATTGGAAGGTGCCAGGTGCTTTTCTTTCACTTTTGAATGGCTATGGAATTTTTGTAGTATTTTTTTCCTTTAAAGGCAAATGGGTATGAAGTTTCTAGGAAAATGTGTAAGCTTTTCTTTAGTAAGGTTGTGGTTATGTAGTTTCTCTGCTAAAATTGTGGGGTGATTTGTCTAACTTGATGGTCATTGGTTTGGGTTGGGATATTCTCTATAATACTGTAGTGGTTGTAGTAGAAGGAAACGTCAATTGCTCTTATACATAAGATTTTAAATTCGGTGGCGGTGTTATTGATTAGACTAGAAGCTTAAAAGAAAATTCTTGAACTTCGAAACACACATTAAATCATTTAACTTGACATTGATGGTTAGAACTGATTGTGACCTTCCTTGTAACAATGGTATATGATTTCATAGTATGAGATCTCATTTCTTTTTGGTTTGAATCTCATAGAGCTGGTTTGCGTGGAGAGAGTAATCTGACCATCACTTTTGAGTGTTGAAAGAGTTTTCAATGGCAATTTTTCTGGGGCAAGCTTTCTATGCTTCCCCTTCAGCATAAAATTTGTATATTTCTTTTTATCCAATCGTCCATTCTGAATAGAGGGCTTAGATTGTATCAATCATAATGTCATGTCTCTACATTATTTTATTTTTAATTTTTATTCTATAAACTATTTTGACACCAAATTTTGACACCAAATTTTTATTCTATAAACTATTTTGATATCAAATTTTTATTCTATAAACTATTTTATTTTATAAACTATTTTGACATCAAAATTTTATTCTATAAACTATTTGGACACCAAATTTTTATTTTATAAACTATTTTGATACCAAATTTTGTATGTCCAATCTTCTATTAAACTTGTATTAATAAAAACTATAAAAGAAATATTTTTCATAAAATAAAATGATCGAAATACCCTTGACAGTTTTATAGGTGTGCCTCAATGAAAAGATGATACGTATCAAATTTCATATCTATACAATTTGTAAAAAAAAAACTAAAAATAAAATATTTGGAAGACGTTGGATCTAAGATCACACGGTGAGTGGCTCTCGCTTGATCAAAATTGGATGGTTAGATAGTAGGGGAAGTATAGATCTTCTATGCTGTATGAGAAGTATAGAAACCTTTCCTAGTTTTCAGTAATTGGTATTGGACCACTTCTACAGTGGTTGGTACAGTTTTTGCAATCGTTCCTTCCATTGAGTTTTACAGTGGTATTGGACCACTTCTACAGTGGTTGGTACAGGTTTTGCAATCGTTCCTTCCATTGAGTTTTACAGTGGTGATTGGTGAGATAGGGATCACTCAGTGATGCAGTTTTAATATGGTCTCTAATAGGGGCAATTTTTCCTTTGAACTTTGATGCGGTACAGAGAGAGATTGCGTCTCACATTTTTTCCTCTGGTAAGAATTCTAATTTGCTCACAAGAGAGATGTCGCAATTTTTCCTCACTGGTAGAGTTTTAATTTGCTCACCAAAGAGAGAAGAGAGAGAAAGGTGTTGTAATTTTTCCTCTAAGCTTTGATTGTGATAAGGGGGATAGAAATTGCTTCCTTCACAATTTTTCCTCACTGGTAGAGTTTTAATTTGCTCACAAGAGAGAGAGAGAGGTGTGTGGTTGAATGTTAGGTATGAGAGATCAAATATGGCAAAATAAACAAATTGCATCAAAATAATAATTTCAATTCACCAAAAACTGACATTGCCATTTGAACATGTTCAATAATTCAGGTTGAGCAACTGACGTATACAGTAATTGATTGCAACAACCAGCTAATAATTCCACGCCCTTTAATTTAATGAATCCAGTGAAGTTTTTCTTGGCTCTAAGGATTACCTAATTTAATGAATCCAGTGAAGTTTTTCTTGGCTCTAAAGATTACCGAGTCGGGCTAAATGCAGCTCATTTAGAAGACACTCGGACGATGTTGTTCTTTATTTTGCGAGAGAGAGAGAACTGACACTTTTGCATGGAGGATTTTGACAAAGAAAGCAAAAATGTCTTTGAATTTTTTTGTGACAATAGAAGTGTCTTGAATTTTGAACTTTTATAGTGTCAGACGAGCGTGTCTATAGTGTGTCGAATAAATTCGAAAAAAACACAAACACGTTTGTGTTCTGTGTCCTCCTAACAAAGGAGGCAACAGGCAACAAGAGTCAAGAGAGTCAATCACATCATCATATGCTTAGAGAGACAGGGAAAGCAACATTCAGAAAAGAACAAGGAAAAGTGCAAACAACAGAGATTTTATCACATTCAACGAAAGTAACATTATCTCACTAGAAAAGCAGCCAACTGATTCACAAAAGGTTCTATAAGTCTTTATAGAAAGAGCATGGAGAAAGAGAGAGCATGAAATAACATGGGAGATCAGAGAAATCCCAATACTTAAACAGTTCAATCAAAGGAACGCAGCTTTTTTTTTAAGTGGGATTTGAGGGGAGGGATTAATCACTCACTATTCATGGTGGACTTGCGACTGAAGCAATCCATCCCTAATCTGTGCAGCTACATCACGAACAGCACCAGGGCCATGAGGAATGAACACAGCAGATGATTTTGAAGTGGCCCCTATCTCTTTCATTGTATCGAAATATTGGGTAACCAGGACCATGTCCATAACATCTTTAGCAGTGGTTCCTGGTACATTCACTGAAAATCCAAGTACACTATCTCGCAACCCATCAACAATGGCTTGCCTTTGCCGTGCAATTCCGAGACCAGCGAGGTATTTGGATTCTGCTTCACCCTCTGCCCTTTTGATTTGGATTATTTTCTCAGCCTCTGCCTTCTCCTTGGTAGCCAACCTCATTCGTGAGGCTAAATAGAATTGATAGGATTCAGGAAAAATGAAGGTCATTAATGAAAATAAATTATGGAACCTCAGAAAGATATACGTGTCTTTTCTTTTTTTTGGCTGTTTCTTTGTTTTTAGTTTTGGAATTTGGATGTGGTGATTGTTTTTAGTTTTGGAATTTGGACGCTGGATGTAGTGGGTTGAAAGATTGAAATTTCAAATCTTGGTGAAATTTTGAAATTTCAAATCTTTCGGGACTGATGATTTCTTATGAGAGAATTTGAACAAAGGTCTTCCTTACAACATTTTTTTTGAGAGAAAGGTTAACACAGTACAACACATCCATCATTATTGGATGGTATATGATAGGTACCCCATGGGCCATCCACCATGAACAGTAACTGCAGTTTCTCTATCCGACAACTAAAGAGTTGCCATATCTCACACCTAAAGGCCATTTCTCAGCCAAAACTTATCCTAATACTATGATTTCTATCTTTCACCCTATAGTTGATACCATTTCGTAAGTGAATCAAGAGAATCAAGAGGGAGAGCTATAGCCAAGAAGGTCTCAATAGATGAACAAGAAGCGTTAATTTTCTAACAGAGCCAACTTTCACTTATTTCTCCATCCCTAGGTTCAAAATGAAGCTTGAATTAATCTTAACGAGAAATCCACCCTATAACAATCAGAGACAAGTCTCAACCAGTGACCTCCAACCAAACTGACACTCTCTTGTCTAGACAATATCCAAAATCAAGCTTGCTATTGGAAATTCCAGGACAATTGGAAATTCTGGTGGGTCTGAACAAATTGCTAGGCAGTTTGTTTATTTTCCATTCCATTTTGTATCCATGGTAAATGAAAGCACAAACCTGCATTGATCTCGTTCATAGCTCTCTTCACATGCTCATCTGGTTCAATATCCACTATCAGAGTCTGCACTATCTGGTATCCATAAGCAGACATTGCCTGTAACAAACAGGAGAAACATGAGATTAGATAAAATGGACAGATTCTCGTAGGAAACAAATCAAAAAGTTATTCCAATATTCCAAGAAACTAAAACGTTACCCCCACAATCCATACCTGCTACTGCAGCATGCCCATTGACTACAGTATTCACTTTTATCATTCATAAAAACAGAATGACTAAGTGGTAAAGGCTCAAAGCAGATGACATTTTAACTTCTAAGGAAAAACAAAAGCTAATCAAGTCTTATGGGCATTCTAAAAAACCCATCATCATTTTTTTAATTTTTATTATTTGGCTGCAACTATTTCAACAACTTTCTGGACTTGTTTTTTGGCTGTTCGCTTTCTGAACTTCTCATGAACTAATGACAGTAATCATTCTTTCTAAACTGGGATTAGAAAAAAATATAAGGACCTTAGGCGATAACAATGAAAGAATATGTTTCTGCAAAAATTTTAATCACCTTCTCAAGTTCATCTTCCACAGCCTTGGCAATATCATTCTTCTGTTCAAAGACATCATCCAAGTCGAGCTTTGGAACGCTTGCCCTGATCACTGTCAAACACAAGGAAGAATTTAGTCCCTTAGTTAAGATAGGTGCAACAGCATATCCTAATACAAAACAAGTATCACATATGGTTTTTAAGTAAGTCCAGGACCATTTTCCTCCTTCGAATCTGAATTGAAAATGACATCTACTACTTTTATATTTGAGATTTGGTATGGTCCGTCTGATAGTGTGTTAAAACTCTGAAGACGTACCATCGAAAACATATGCTTGGATTTGTGTCCTTGTATTGCTTAGCTTGTAGAAAGCATCGCTTGCCTTATCAGCAAGCGCACGATACTGAATGGAAGCAACTACGGTAACAAAGACATTATCCTGTGAGACAAGAAAGCGATTAATGCTATTATCCAACATCATTATGCTTCATGTATGTAGCTCTGTATCAAATGAGTGAATTATGCCTTTCTATGACAATATTTAAGACTCTGACTCTGCTAGGGACTAGCCCAAGCCCATGGAGAGTCAAGTTGGGTTTGGACTTGCAGAGCCATATCAATTTCATTATACAAAAGGCTAATCAACTCGTTTGTGCTTTTTAGCACCACCTTCAAAGGTATGGCTCCTTGACTGCCCCCAAACAAACCAATATGTCTACCATTGAGGTGAAGCTTAAGGATGAAAACTAACGCTTCATTGGGCTCTTTGGGACAAATACTTGATCTCTCTCATCCAAACCGATGTCTGCCACTGAGCTGAAGCCCAAGGTGAGCATCAATTTCATTACAGAAAAGCTTAATTTCATAAATGGTAGAAAACGGAGAAATGAGTAAAATTCACAAATAACAAAAAGTACGGACAACAAATCTGTACAGGGTAATTTCTGCCTTCTTTTTTGCACATCACCATAACAAATTAATAAACTTATATGGGTGATATATTACATAAAAGTCCAAAACAAAGAAGAGAAGCAATATAAGCAAGAGAATGGAAAAACCGAAGAAATCAAAACCAAAGAAATCAAAACCAACCAAAACGCCTAGGCATGTCCTTTTATATCAAGGCAAAACATCGAATAAGACACGTCCATTCTAAATCATGATTAATGAATACTGCGGCATGGATGTTTATCAGAACTAACTAGTTTGCAAAAACCAAAAAGGTAGAACTGTAAACCTTGGTCTTTGTTTCGCATCTAACATCAAGTTGTTGCAAACGTAATGTGAGATGACCAGCAAGCTGGCTACCAAGAAACCATGGCATGCAATGGCAACCTGGCTCAAGCACATCATCAAATCGCCCAAACCTCTCTTTAATAGCTACAGTTGACTGGTCCACTTGAATACAGCAACAAAGAAATTGACCCATGGCTCACTGACCATACAACAAAGTATATGGAGAGAAGTGAAAATAAAGAATACAACATGCCCTAAAAGGGTATAGAATGGTGCCTCATAAATGATTGACCAAACCCACCGAGTGAATGGAAAATAGAAATTAATCAGACTAACTGTTTAAGTGATGCACAACAATATACTATTTAATATGGATTCAGTCCCTCAAAAACTACAATAATCCTCCTCTTCAAAGATAAACTATAGCAGCCGAATGATACAAAACAATATTAGCTTGAAGCATGTGCAAGGATGACAAGCACAAAACCAGATATCAAGAATAACACTGTGGATAACTGAGACCATGCCCCTTTTTGGCTTTAACCAAAAAGCTTCTGATGAAACAAATGATATTTAATGTTTGAGCATCATCTAATTTCTGGGAAATCTCCCTAATTTCAGTTATTTTCACCATTGCAGACCACAAGCCATAAAGAATATGATAAAACAAAGTACAATCATAGATGAAGGCCCAATTCCTGGTCATATTTCTGAAAAAATTCCATAACTTCAATTATTCTCAGCATTGAAGATCATTACTTAAAATTCAAACTCAGATCGAGACAAGTCGAGTAGTGTTGTGCAGCGAGACTAAGTTCAGTTGACTCTACTTGCAGTAACGTTTCATTCACTGCTCAAATATTTGCCCATACGATGCTGATCCATACTAAGTGAATGAAACCATTTAAATGAAAATTCACCAAAAGAACAAAAGCTAAGCTTGTCTAAACATAATGACAATAAACATGAACACAATAGAGTTCTAGCTATCACCAAAAGTCAAGATCAATTCCAATTAAACACATTATCCGAACCACCATTACAAAAATCTCTGTTGGTTCCTTCTCCAACGTCCTCAGTACAAAGAGATCTTTTCATTTCAAACCATATAAATTTCAACTTCTAATGAGACAGGAACCTACCCAATTTTAGGCTGAAAATTTTGAAATTTCACATGTTAGCTACCGGTAAAAATCACATTAATAGATCTCATGTAACTCACAAATATGTGAAAGTGTAAACAAAAATTAAGATGGTTGGGGCAAGAACTTTGTCCTTAGAAAGAACATGTTTAAAAGATACATGAATGCTTTAGTTGTTGAAGGGCCTGATAACACACATACGCAAAGAAAGAAGAGAGAAGAACACTCACCTTCTATTCAACAAATTTTTGAGTTTATTACCTCAGTGGGTTTTATGCACTCTCTACAATCCTATCTACACCTCTCTCTAGGCTCGGTGGCCTCTCTCAAACAACCCTTTCTCTCTCTACAAGGCTCGGTGGCCTCTCTTCCCTTTCCACTCTGTAACTCACCCTCAAAGCACCTCTAATCTGTTGAATTTACGTGATCCCTCTCTCCACTCACCACTCACCACCTATTCGTATAGGCCTAATGAAATATAAATCTCAGTTCTAATTCTAGTCTTTATCTTGACTGCAAAGATATACATATATATATATATATATATATTATTAATAAACTCATACAGTATATTATTAATCTAGAACAATAGCAACCAAGTTGCTATTTTTGTAGGAATTCTTTTATTAAAAATGATCTTTCAGGAAGACACTTATAGAGGAATACAAAAAGGAACTTCCTATTTTTAAGGATTCTTATCTAAATAATTTTTAAGGAACTTTGCACGAGGATCTTTTAGGAACTTCACCAGGATTTAAGATTGAAATATTGGAAGATGCATTTATAGAGTTTTTGTTTAGATATGTAGATAATTTTCTAAAGATTTGAATGAGTAGTAGTACCAGGAACGTCCCTGTTAGGATTTTTGGTTGTTAAGTGATCTTTTTAGGAACGTTGATTTATGTTGTAAGTGATCTTTTTAGGAACTTTACAAGTCGATCTGTTAGGAACTGCACGTAGATTTAGGATTGAAATATTTGAAGATATGTGAATTTCTTAAGAAATATAGATAATTATCTAGAGTATGAAAAGCAGAATAATATGATCTTCCCATGGGGATTGAAATATTTTAGGATGTGTATGTAGGTAAATCTAGAATTCTCTTAGAAGATAAGAATGGGGACTTTGAAATCTCTTGAAATTAAGATATACATATTAGAAACTTTTAGAATGAACAACCCATTTTTTTAAAAGAATAATAATACAAACTTCCTATTTGATATATTTTCTAAATAGATATGCATGTAGATTATAGATAATTATCTGGAGATGTTTAAAAATATATTAACGGAATGCACAATTTTTATGGATTGATTAGATAAACCCTAGCATTAACATTAAATAAGTGTATTAAAGAAAAAAGCATTCTATAAGGTTTCAAAACCCACAGGAAAAAAGTTGTTTCTAGGCTAGAAACCCTCCAACTGATCATGTCAATCTCGGTGTTTTCTTACAATTTGAATCACCCCTAACACCTGATAGATTAGGTATAACCAACGTAGAACCCATTAAAAGACCTAAGATGAACCCTACCCTAAAGGGACTCCTCTCTTAACTTAGCAAACACACCATGTATTCCATATAAGAAAATTGGCCATGGCCTAAGAATGTTTAGAATTATTACAAGAAGAAGATCGAGAAGCCCCGACTAGGAAGATGTTAACTGCGCAAAGCAATGTTTCTCAGCTGAGTCTCGTTAGTATTTTTGGTTTTGAAAAATAACAATATGGTTTTGGTGGTTTTTCCCTGAAAAAATTGTGTATTTTTAGTCCCACATTGAAAAAAAGAGAGTTAATTGTGTATTTTTAGTCCCACATTGAAAAAAAGAGAGTTAATTGTGCAGTATTTAAAAGTAGACATTCTCTCATGCCTCATATTTTTAAAACAAAAAAAATAATGATTAATTGAGCAGTATTTAAGTGTACGTATTTTCATACCTTATGCTTTTAGAACAAAGGAAGAACCACCACTTTGGTAGTGCAGCTACCATGTAGCTATAAAATGCGGTCTTTTTGGAAAAAGACGTGCCATATGAATTTCAGTGAAAGAAACTCTCTTCTCATACCTCTTCTATGCAAAAATCGCCTCTCTACTACTTTTGTCTTTGTCTATAGACTCTGGTATCTATTGTGGGTTTCCAAGCTTAGATGCATAGAGGTTTGGAACATAAAAAAAAGAGCCATATCTTTTTCTGTATCCCGAGAACGAATTGCCAAACCAATTACAGCATTGAACTCTGGTATCTATTGTGGGTTTCCAAGCTTAGACGCATAGAGCTTTAGAACATAAAAAAAAGAGCCATATCTTTTTCTTGTATCCCGAGATCGAGTTGCCAAACCAATTATAGCATTGAAAACAAGAAGGAATCAAGCCATATTTTTCAAAATTTGTACAACCTTTTTGTGCCCCTTTTTACCCTACAATTTCCAACAGGTCTCGACCTCGGCCTCTGGCCAGCGAGTTCCATAGGACAACTCACCCTTGCTTAAATTTGCTAAAAAGTGCAAATTTTTGTTAAAAATCTGAAATATATGATTTAGACATATTCTGAATATTTCAAGGTATAGATCAAATCCATCTCCGTAATTTATATACTTTTCTGGACATCTATAGACTTCAAGTCATTTCTAGTACTTATTTCACTTTTTGCTGATTTTTAAGGTTTTTTAACAGACTCTTTTTTTTAATATGCTATTTGAACAAATTTTTTATATTTCTTTTTAGTTTTTAGGCTTTTTGTCGTCGAGTCCACTCGGATCGGATCGACCAAGTGACTCAACTCGGTCGAGGACTTTGAAAATATTGGTGCAATGAATCAAAAACTGCAATTAATCAAACATGCAAAGTTAAGAAGGCAAATTAGCAATATTTAGAATCAATATTCTGAAACTAGGCTGGGCCTCGGACTCGGTCATGTCTGAGCCGAGTTACTCGGCCGAGTCCGAGCCGAGTTACTCGGCCGAGTCCGAGCAGACTCTGCCAGGTTTCTGAACATCGTTGAGAATTATCAATCCAGCCCAAGAATGTTTAGAATTATACCAAGGAGAAGATCGAGAAGCCCCCCTGCAGAGATCTTTATGGTGTGAAGAATCAAAAAGACAAAACTGTGAAATGAATCTAACCTCCAGAGGCAAGACGGCAAACAACTGTAACAACCCACGTCTTATAGAACACAAATGGCTCAGCTGGCAAAGGGTGCCCACTTGTTGAGGCCAACAAGTCAAAGTCAGCATCAAATGAATAAAACAATTAATGTTAAACATTCAATGAGATTTCCAAATGGATAATGCTCAAGGAGCTGAGCTGTTCTCCGAAATTTACAGGCAAGGAGAAAGAGATCGAATAAATAATGAGATAAGACTTCGGATATTACAAAGAAAGAGTCCTAAGTAGTTATATAATTACCTCTTTTTCTTTTTCTATTCATATTGAAAATGATAAGGACGTTGAATTTTTTACAGGTAAATTAAAGCTTTGGATTTCACTTCAGTAAATATTGAATCTTTAATGAGAAACTTCCAAATTACGCTGAAATTTCATGAATCCAAAAGCAAAATATGAATAATTTCATGAACAGAGTCGAAAAAAAGGCACAAAAGAAGCATTCCATAGAGAAAAACAAGCCATATATTTATCATATCCAGATATTTCAAGTAGACTCAAAAACATTCTCGCAGTTTCACTAAAAGCACTGTAATTACTCATTATTTCACATATTCAATTCCCAAAAAGTCCAATTCTTTTAAAATTCAAATCCAATTTTTTCCAATCAACAGTTGTATTCATGAAATTAGGTCAAAACGTTCATATTGTGATCGCACAATAAGCAACGGCGAGAAATTAGGTCAAAACGTTCATATTGTGATCGCACAATAAGCAACGGCGAGAAATTAGGTCAAAGCGTTCATATTGTCGATCGCACAATAAGCAACAGCGATTTCTTTATTATCTTGTGGCATTTTTTTTTTTCCTGATTTTACTAATTGACAAGAAAATCAAAGCAAAAAAACACAGCTAAAGTAAATAAAGCATAAAGTACCTTCTCAAAAGAATAAGTCAAATAAAGGGGGAAATTTGCTTGACACTTCCTCTTGATACAAGATAACAGAGAAGACGAATCGATAAGGACGGGAGGACCTAGAGAGAGAAAGTTGCTTTACCTCTAGAGAGAGAAAGCCTACAGAGAGAAACAGTTCCTTGGCATAATCGGCAGACCGAAGCAGAAACTCCTTCAATGGCCAGCGATGGGTTTGCGTCAGAGTGAGGTGTCAATGGGCTAAGATTAGGATTTCCATATATGATTTGATGTTTTTGGTATATAAGACTATTGAATATGGAAAAATATTATATGAGGCTGAGGTCCTAAAAGATCAAATTAAGGCGTACCGCAAAAATTCTTTATAAGAGATTTTTTTTATGTCAAAAGCCCTTGAATTCGATTTTCTCAATCTCGAGAAGTAGGGACACGAAAAACAATGGATTTTATATTTGGAATATTATCTAGGCCATCAATTTTAGATGTTTTTAAGTGTTTATAGATCTACTCAATCTACATTATTTTTAAAACTTTAAATTTTATAATCAATGATGAAAATATATTTTTTAGGCCATCGTAAAATATTTAACTTTTAAATATGATATTTAGAGTTAAGCCTTATTTTGATTGCTTAGGGCCTCGGCCTCATAGAAACCACACCTCTTAAACATTTGCTATTTCAAATTAATATTTCCATATTTGGTTATTTAATGCATATGTTTAAGAGTTGAGGAAACAAAGTCTACTTTTAAGAAGGGTGTGGTTTCTATGTGGTTACAATCTTAAACAATCCAATTAAGGTGCACTTTCAAATTTTATTATAACATATAATTTTGATGTAAAATATTTTTAGAATTATTTTAAAATATATTTTTATATCTAATTATAAAATTTTAAACTCTAGAAATGGTTAAAATCAAGTAGATCTATAAACATATGAAATTCTTGAAACTGGACAGTCTAGATAATGTGTTGTAAGATGCAATATTTTTGGGACTCAAATTCGCTTTTTGTTTTTCATAGTTATACATCCCGATGTCGAGATGATCAATTAGAGGGTTTTTCAACATTAAAACAACCTTCCGATAGATTTTTTAAGTGCATCTGCAGTTCTACATTTTAAAGTTGCAAACTTATATAAACTTTTCATTTCTTTAATAATTGTGTAGTTTGGGGACAAATGTTTTACATTGTTTGCCGTACAAGAATTTTGAGGTATTAATTATAATTTTTAAAATAAAAATACATATTTTGATACATTTCCAATACAATGACTTTTTTCCTTTCTTTAATAATTGTGTAGTTTGGGGACA
Organism: Amborella trichopoda; assembly: GCF_000471905.2. Next base: position 1,211,159 of record NW_006498085.1, on the reverse strand, counting down.
AATGTTTTACATTGTTTGCCCTACAAGAATTTGAGGTGTTAATTATAATTTTTAAAATAAAAATATATATTTGATAGATTTCCAATACATTGACTTGATAGAATCTTTGGATTATAAGAAAACTATATATAAAGATACAATAGAAATAAAAAAGAAAATAATAAAGATTTCATAAATAATATTGAAGATTGGAATCAATGTGAGAAATTAAATAATATAGCTTAAAATGAAATATAGGATAAAAATACAAAAACTGCAACTGAATTTCAATAGATATCTTCTAGGCAGTCTGAACAATGACAATGGGCATGCATATTCTATATTTTTATATTTTTTATTAGGTATTATTTAAACAGCATACACCCCTATCCAAGGAACAAGCCAATTAGAGGAGCTTCTAGGAGAAACCTACCTCCAAGACAAGCCAATTTTAGGAGAAACCTACCCCTAGGACAAGCTAATTCCAGAAGAAACCTACCCCAAGGACAAGTTTTTCTAGGCCCTAGAGGACCACTGAGAGAGAGGTTGTACCTTTTTTTTCATTTGTTATTGGCCAAGGAAAAATGAATAAATAGATAAAAGAAAAAGTTTATATAACGATGCAACCTTACTTATAAGAATAAGGTTGCATTAGTCTATACCGTCTTTTTTTTTTTTTAAGTAGTAAATTTAATATAGTCTCAGAAAAATATGTCATTTTTTTATATTATCTTTAAGATTTGTATCAAGTCTTCACCGTTAAGCTAAATAGAAAGTGTTGACCGCAACTTCTACAATTAAGGTTGCATCCTTGTATAAATGGCACCCATAGGTAAATATAGAGAAATACTGTGTGAGAGAGAGAGAGAATGAATTTAGAGAGAGAAAGAGATTACTTTTGTCTTTGTGAATCGGGCAAGGAAAGACGAACATATCGATAAGTGAAATAATATTTTAGAGAGAGAGTAGATTTCCATAAGAATTAAATAAAATTTTAGATAGCTAATGGGAATCATAAAGTATGATGAAGAATTGAGGAAACAAAGAATATTAGAAAGAGATTGAAATTCTTCGGTTAGGACCATGGGTTTGGGACCATAGTATTGGCTAGACGAGTTGTTTCAAGATTGAATTTAGTTTTTAAAAGATACCCGTTTGGACGAGCATAATGTACATTTACTCCCTCACTCATAACAACTACTTATATTATTGGAAATCCAACCTCCCCCTAATGGCCGACTCTGAAATGAAAATTGATATAGAATACGTACCAATGCTCTTTATGCCTGAAATCTGCCTAATCCTTGACTTTAAGAAATAAAATTTGACTCGTAAATTCATTTACTTTTTATTATAAGATGTCGTAATCACTCTTATCCATCAAATAATGAATATGATAGCTTGGATGTATTACATAATTCAAAAAATTTCATTTTGAGTTTTGCGCCAAATCAATAACATCCCCAATCGCCCAATTTCATATCCTATGATCAATAGTGATTGTCACACGGGCGGAAATGGACCGAGCCACCCTAGCCTGTGGGTGGGGCCCTGAAAGGTCTGAAGAGGCCCTGACCCAACTCTGACCTATCGTGGCTAGGCTAGGGAGGGGCAAATATAATAAAAGTAAATAAATAATAATAAGAAAAAAAGGTCAAGGTAAGGAGAATGAAGCCGGCCCTATTGCAGACCTAGCCCAAGCCTGGCCTCGCCCTTTCCTTGGGCCATAGTAGTCTCGCCCTAGCCCGGCCTTCAGGCCTCTTTTTGTGGCCAGGCCCTTAGTTTTTACGGCCAAGTCAATCAGCCCATTGTCTGCCTTAATTATGACCTCCTCATGTTAAAAATTAAATAGTCTTATGATTTACTTTTTCAAATATTCTTTTGAATATTAACATTTAAAAATTGATTCACACAATAACTCGAAGCGTGGATAAGTCAAAAACCAATACAAACTCAAGTGGAATTGAGCATTGGCGGTAGTATTGTCAAGCCCCATGATGAGATCTTTGACTCCATTCTCACCAAAGAATAGGGGGCCCAATCCGCACTGGCATATCACTTTTTACTTATCAAAAAAAATTAAAGTGGGACCATGCATAGATGATCAAGAACTGTAAAATCTTTTATATATTTCTTACTGCACGTATGCTATGTACCCACAGGATCACATTGTATACCTACTCTCTTGAAAGAAAAACTTACTTGTGAAGAGTTTTTTTTTTTTTTCCTCCAAAATTTTAGGAACCATCAAAGAATCGGTAGATTATTTCTTTCATAAGAAAAATGTTCATTTTGAGTTTACTAACAATCAAATTTCACCATCTAAAAATTGGAAGGTATCCATTAAATCTTGTGTTTTTTTTTTTTCCCTGAAGTGTATAAGGAGTGAGATTTGGTATTTTTTTATAAATTTAGGGTAATTATATAAAATTTAACCTTGAATTATATATGGCAAAAGAATTTGGTGAGTCAGTCTACTCACTTATTCTTGTGCGTTGTGCTTCTGAAATATATCGCAAAGACGTATTTTTTATCCAAGATTTTACAGTTCGATAATCTCAACCATGACAATGATCTAAAATTTAGAATTTTTATTTTTAAAAAATATAAATATTATTTTTTGAATTCCTTTTTCCTCTATCTATGTTTACCTTTTAGTGGATGTAACACCAAAACCCATGGTTTCTATAGTTGCTAAAGAACATGTAGCTTATGATAAGCAACTCTATGGGAAATATGTGGTTTCTTTCATACTTTCGTAGGCCACGATATTTTTAGGAAGGGGTTCAAAAGAACCTGCGCATGTTTGAAAAATAAAAATCTTGAGATTGATATTGAGTATCTAATTTTTGGAGGGTTCAATCTAAGTGTTTACTAATGAAAATAAAAATTGAGTTATTTTTTTTTCTATTTTTTTTATAATTTCTGAATTTTAAAAAAAGTGTTATTTGGTTTTTGGTTTTTTTTGGGTTGGTTATGATATACTTAGTTTTAACTGAGGTTTGTGGGATGGAGTAGATTCTATGCGACCAAGCTTGCATATATAGAAATACGGGCCTATTAATAGATCTATTTTTTAGATCGATTTTAAGATTTAATTTTTAAGGACATGTAATCTCTAACATGGAGGTCATGAATATGACAAATAAATAAATTTTTTTAATGGAACACCTATTTGCATCCATCTTTACACTTTATGAACTGTTAGTTTCTATTGTTTTCAGATGGAACAACTACGTGCATCCATCTTTACAGTTTGAATAAAGATTTTGATAGTGTGAAAAAATATTGGGATGGACTTCCTTGCTGACATAGAAAGAGGTCTCTCAATTCTTTTTATTTTATTTTATTTTTTTATATTATTTTTTATTTGCATCAGTTGTTGATCACAAACAACTGTTGATTTAGTTATGGAAAGCGTAGATCAATATTTAAATGATTAATTTTTTTTTGTTGAGATCGCTACTGATAAAAAACAACTGATGATCTAATTATGGAAAATATAGATCAAATATTTGAACGATTAAAACAAAAATTTGAGATGCTCAAAAAAGACTTAACAAAGAACATACTTGCAAAGTATTACAACAAAGTCTACAAGATCTACTTAGTAGATTGTAGCATGAGAAACAAGAATATGGGTAGATCTGGATAGAAAATATAATGTCAATAACCCAAACATGCAAGAAATTTCAAAAATCAATTATGAAGAAAAAGATAAGCTTGTTGCAGCTTATGAAATGCCACCCTAACATGCAAGAAATTTAAAAAATCAATTATAAAAAAAAAGATAGGCTTGTTGCCACCCTATGAGCCGGAAGAGAAATCAATATTAAATTTGGTATTCCAAGTTCGGTATCTCAGAGTTCTACTATAGTTGGATCAATTGGTTTGTTGAAGGCAAAGTATTTAAGAATGGTGAGAGTACATTATCAGTTTTTTAATTGGATTACATCACCAATTATGTAATTGGACTACATCATCAATTATTTAATTGGCCTATGAAGGATGTAAGTTTGAGGTCGAGCTTCTTCCAACCATGAGAGAACAACGTAAATAAAAATTGGGTTTTTTATTTTATTAATTTATTTTTGAATTTTAGAAAAAATATTATTTGGGTTTTTATTTTTTTAGGGTTATTCTTATTTTTTTAATTGTAGAGATTTAACATGAGTTTAGCGTGATTAGATTGGTAGGATATGTTAGATTAGGGAAACGTAACTCATTCCATGGCTTGTGGGATCTTCTAAAGAGATAGGTAGGGGAGCCCTAAATCTAAGGATATTATTGGTGATTGAGTGTTAGGGGAGCCCTAAATCTAAAGAGGTTATTGGTGATTGAGTGTTAAGAGATTATTGGTGATTGAGTAAAGAGTTTGAGAGTGTGACTAAATCTTAGGGTGGACTTCTTTCAACCGTTTTTATTTTATTTTATTTTCATGTTATTATTTTTTGGAGAGTTAGAGAGATGTATATTTTCTTTCAACCTTTTTTATTTTATTTTATTTTCATGTTATTATTTTTTGGGACACAGTTAGCATGCAGCCAAGCCCGCATATGTAGAAATGCAGGCTTGGCAATAAATATATTTTTTAAATATAATTTGATCCTAATTTTTAGAGAATGTATAATCCTCAACATGGAAACTATGAATATAAAAAAATAAATAAATTTTGAAAACTAGAAATAATAATTATATTAAGAAATATTTGGACTGTTAGTTACAATTGTTTTTAAATTGACCACCTATTTGGATCCATCTTTTCGATTGATGCTTTATACCTCTGGACCACATATTGTACAAATGTGGTCCAGTCTGCATCAAACAATTGTTTTTATTTTTTCCTGCATAAGTTGTTATCCGAGCTTTGAGGTCCTTGTTGACCATAAACAATTGCATAAGTTGTTATCCGAGCTTTGAGGTCCTTGCTGACTACAAATAATTGTTGATCCAATTATGGAACGCGTAGATCACATAATTAAATGAAAGAAAGACCTATGTGATCTTTTACCGGGGAAATACAATTTATTTATTTTTAATAATAATCACCCCTTATAATATTGGCAACAAGATCACTCACAGATGGTCTTATTACAAACAATAGAAATTCCAAAAATAAATAACACATCAATAAAATAAATCTTAACTACTTGATGTCATTCATACAACCTAATACTGTGCTTGAGAATATAAAATAAAAGAACAAATAAATAAAAGTAAAGATGCCGGATATTACATCAACCGAGCTTTTTACACCCCACACCAAGTCACCACATCTAATATCGTGGGATCAGCGGTCTAACTTCAATCTTGAACCGGGAAAGTTGATTTCGATCAAACTAGGTAACCACATTTAAATCTCTACAAAACCCCAATTCCAAAATAATTAGGTTCAAACCCTAAGTTTCCCAACCTTTAGATTCGATCATGAAAGGGATAGAGTCTCTCTATTGGGACGTGCCCCCAAGGGTCTTTTTAGGAAAGAGAGAGTAGAGAGCTAAGGTTTTTTAGGAGAGAGAGAGGGGCATGGCCCCTAGGGAAGAGAGAGAGAGTTGATGGGAGAGAGAGAGGTGTGTAGAGATGGGGGAGATCACCTCTATTTATAGTGAAATTTAGGTCTAAGGATTCTTTAGGGTTTCCCATACTTGAGATTTTGATCAAGATGACTTGTGGGGTGAGAGATTTGAGTCATCTAGAAAGACCATCAACATTATGAAAGATGCATGAACCATTATCTCCCGTTTTTTAAACCATTTTTCCCATCAATATATTTAAATAAGTTAAATCTATTAAAATATCATACATTCCATAAAATTGCATAATCCATCTCATATTTTCCATAAGAATATTTCAATACTATCAAATCAAAATATTCCTTCAATAATCAAGATAAGATATGATCAATATTTTCCAAACAATATTTGACCATATGCCTATAAGATGGACTTTTCAAAAATTACAAAACTTAATATCAAAGTAATAACAAAGGGAGCAATGGGTGGGGCGTGGTATATGTGGGCCCTCACCCATTTGCTACATGGTGGGCCCATGTGCACTATGGGCCCCCATGAAAATTTTATCAATATTTTAAAATTTTATTTAAACATTATTTGAATTTTATATAATTTGTAAAATCAATAACTTCATATTTATAATTCAAAAAATTATAAATAAAATATTTAAAGATTCATAAAAATTCAAATAATAAATTTACAATAATTTCTATAATAAAATGAAAACAATTAAATTAATATAATGAGAAGAGGATCCATATGGTTCAAGAATTCTATCAACGATTACGAGGTACTCCACCTTCAACTGTGGACTACAGACCACACTTACTTTATCGAATCGACCCAGTGTTTTTCATAACCCACAGTCCAAGCAGGGGCTCATTAACGAGTCATCAAAGTCTGTTCGATGAGCTAAGGAGTCACAATCCCAGTCTGTGGATTACATATCCTCCCCAAGAGACAAATTAAGGTCACCACGACCTGAAGCGACCACAGCTCTATGGCGCATAGGGGTATCTCTCGCACATGCATATGTTTCACCCAAAGGTGGATATCTGGCTTTTCCGAACGATCTATCTATATGCATGCCGTGTGATGGATCATGGATAAGGTTTTGGCCCCCATCTCTATAGGCCTACTACCATCATACACAAGGGTCACACAGTCCCTCGGCTCACTCATTTAGGCATAAGTTCCGATCTCATCAAGGGCTAACCCAAAAACCCTTCTGGATTTATTTTTTATGCATAGGTACCTTGGGTTTTCCAACCTACTGGCCTAAATCGTCAAGCACAGTCCGGTATCATTTGCTTAGTATGGTCCTCGAGGGACCACATTCCAACTGAGTTTATGTTCCACTATAATAAATATTTTTCATTACACACTCATAAGGCCTTTAAAAGCCAAATAAACCCAACATTAAACAATTAAATAAAAAAATTTGAGAGACTCAAAGAAAAATTAATAGAACAAATCTGCCAAGTAATATAATAAAGTCTATAAGTTCTATTTACTAGATTACAGCAAGAGGATCAAGAATATGAAGAAGTAGATCTAAGATCTATTTATTAGATTGCAGCAAGAAGATTGAGAATATGAAGAGGTAGATCTCGATAGAAAAGACAGATGTCGATAACCCAAACGTGCAAGAAATTTCAAAAATCAATTATGAAGAAAAAAATATGTGTGTTACAGCTTATGAAATACTGGATTGTGAGCCTGAAGGAAAAATCAAGATTCAGTTTGGTATTCCAAAGTTCGGTATCTTAGAGTTCTACTACAAATCGTGTTGGATCAATTGGTTTATTGAAGACAAAGTAATGAGAAGAATGGTAGGACTACATCACCAATTATTTAGCCCCTTAAGGATGTAAGTTCGAGGCCAAGCATTTTTTTCAACCTCGGGAGAATATATATATATATATATATATATATATATATATATATA
>NW_006498085.1:1179712-1202039 GCF_000471905.2 Amborella trichopoda | reverse complement strand
GTTTTTAATTTTCTTTAGGGTTATTCTTATTTTAGAGATTTAAAGGGTAGAATGGAAAGTTTATTTTCTAAAAAGATTTTGATAGGATTAGTAGTTGGGTTGGTTATTTGGAGAATAAAAAAGAGTGTGATGTTGTAAAAAAATCTTGGGGTGGACTCCATTGAGATTTTAGTTATAGAGTGTATAGATCAAATATTTGAGCGATTAGATAAAAAATTTGAGAGATTCAATGATAGAATTTATTGGCAAAGTAATACAGCAAAGTAATACAGCAAATTTTACAACAAGAATATGATGAGGTAGAAGATAAAAAATTGATCACAAATCCAATCATTAATCACACATCACAACTTGCTTTAGAAGTTGAGTTGATTGAGAGTCATAAAATACACACGGTGGAAGGTGCAAGAGATTTTGGCATCACAATTAATTTTTTGAGAATATCATGATTTTGTTCGATTAAGATCAACAATCAAAAGTTCAATAAGAGGGTGAAAATTTCCAATTGGAACAAAGTGAAGAAGATGATGAAATAAAATTTTTGAATTCCATTGGCTTGAGGTCGAGCTTGTTCCAACCCCAAGAGAATGAATTACCTAAATAAAAATTGGGTCTATTTTAATATTTTCTATTTTTTTTTTTAAACAGTGTTATTTGGGTTTTAAATTTTTTAAGGTTATGCTTGTCTCGTAAATATTTAAATAGTAGAGTGGGAAGTTTATTTTCTAAAAAGATTTGGATAGGTTAGTACTTTGGTTGTAAGATATACTTGGTTTTAGCAGTTGTAAATATTTAAATAGTAGAATGGGAAGTTTATTTTCTAAAAAGATTTGGATAGGTTAATAGTTTGGTTGTAGTTTATACTTGGTTTTAGCAGGAGATTAGCATGGTTAGATTGTTAAAATATGTTAGACTATGAAACGCAATTCATTCCATGCTTGTGCAATGTGCATAAGAGATAGGCAGAGGAGCCACGTCACTTTCAGATGGTATTTCTTAAATCTATAATGAATTAAGAGAGAATTATGGATTAGAGAGAGACACGCTAGGGATAGAGTTGAATTTTATCTTTTTATTTATTATTATATTTAGTAGAAAAAAGCCTTTTCTTTGTAGATAGTAATTAAGAATAAAGAAAGAGTTTGATGATGTAAAATGAAATTCTTTTAATTTATTTATTTTTTTTACAATTTTTCTAATTTAATATTTTTCCTTACATTACCTTTGAGTTCAAAATTGAGGATATTTTGAAGGGATTGCATACAACTAGCCTATTTACTTTTGATATAAATAAGTTACAATTACTTACAACTATCTTATGTGAAATTTGAGTTCAAAATTGACGATATTTTGAAGGGATTCCATACAACTAGCCTATTCACTTTTGATATAAATAAATCACAATTACTTACAACCATCTGATGTGAAATTTGATAGCTTGGGTGTGTCACAAAATTCAAAAAAAATTCTTTTGAAGTTTGAGCTTGATCAATGGAATAAATATAGCCACCCAAATTCACATCTAAAGATCATTATTAATTGTGACCACTTTTTATCAAAGGTAAATTAATTGTGACCACTTTTTACCAAAAGTAAATGATCTCATATTATATTTTTCCTATTTCAAAAGAAATCCTTTCTTTGCAAATAGTAATTAGAGAATAAAAAACAGTTCAATCTTGTAAAAAACTTTTGGGATGGACCCATGCCAGGGAAAAGGTATAATATCTCAAACTTTTATTTTTATTTTTCTGGTTTATTAAATTTTCCCTTGAGGATATTTCGGAAGAGTTTAGGCAGCCAAATCATAACATATTTTAGAAATTTTCTTAAGCTCCACACAAAAGTTCTCCATGGAAGAAAAGATCAGTTGATAGGTTATCCTCAAGTTCCAGCTTATGCAATTAGCATGTAACAAGGCTCTCCTTATTTCCTTACTGAAGTTTATTCTAACTACACTTTAGTACCAAGAACAAGCAACTCAATTTTTAGCACCAAGAACAAGCAACTCAATTTTTATAAACAATGTCACGAACTATTTTAAAGTAGTGTGCATTGAATGACAGAGTCAAAGACAAAAAGTACATGTGTCTTTATACACCCCACCTCCACAAAACCATATAGACATACGCAAAACCAAAATGAGAGAGATCTCCAGTTTAGGTGTTCAACCAATTGGCTTTAATAATAGACAAAAGTAGACAGCTTTGCCATACAAGAAGCTCCACAAACCATCACATATAAACCACTCCAAATGAAAAAGTGGAGAAAACCAATATCATACATGCAAATAAGTCCTCAAAACATGTTGCGGAAGGCGGGCGAGCACACACAAACTGAGAGAGGAAGGCACGTGTGCACACACAGACTGAGAGAGGCGCATCAGCATGAGAGAAAGAAGGCATAACAGCAGGCTATAGAGAGATACGAAGCTGCACAGAGAGAGGCGACAAGCCAGAGAGGGCATAAGAGAGCACGCTAGAGAGAGAGTCTTCACCCCAAGTTGGCCTGAAGAAGCCCATCCCTGATCTGCGACGCAACATCACGAACAGCGCCAGGCCCATGTGGAATGAACACTGAAGAGGACTTCGCAGAGGCCCCAATCTCTTTCATTGTGTCAAAGTATTGGGTCACCAAAACCATGTCCATAACATCTTTAGCAGAAGTACCTGGAACATTGGAAGAGAACGCGATAACACTCTCTCTCAGACCATCGACAATTGCTTGCCTTTGTCTTGCAATTCCAAGACCAGAGAGATACTTGGACTCTGCTTCACCCTCTGCCCTCTTGATTTGGAGGATTTTCTCAGCCTCAGCTTTCTCGTTGGCTGCAACTCTCATTCTAGAAGCTGAACACATAAAAAGAGAAAATAAAATCGATGCCTTTGTAGTGATTAAGTAGTGATTTAAGAAACAAACTACAATGATTCAACAAATTTTTATGAGATGAATAATAATAGAGATAGGAAGCAAAGAATCATGCCATTTGATCGGTCTTTTTTTTTTCTATGATGAATTTATAAAAATTTCAGCAGGGCTTGGGCCATGTACCCTGGATTAAGGACAAATTTCAACAAAAAGATTTCTTCGTTCCTCAAAAATTGGACCAGAAATTAAGTCGCCATTTTTTCTGTTGATAAGTAACTTATTAGCAGAAAAAACTCAAATTCCAGTTGTTTAAGCAAATTCAGACTGAAATCTTATGTTGAAGTTTTGAATTTGAATGTAGGCAAGATGGATACACAACAATAAGAAATGGATATAACAATAAGAGACAACATCTCATTCCATTGAAAAATAAACAAGACATAAGAATAATTTCAAAGAGGCAAACAGGCTAGTTATAATCTAATTAGAAATCCAAGCTTCAAACAGAAAGGGGTATGCTTGGCACTTCCTGAGAACCACAGTATGACAGGGCAAGTTTTTTGGCAGTTCATGCTAACATGATTTCAAAAAGTCCAAACAATTATATCAATAAATTTCTGGCATGTTAACAGAGAAAGAAAAACTGGCATGTTTTTTTTTAATATGTCAAAGAAAAACTGGCATGTTAACAGAGATAAAGAAAAACTCTGAGGTTGCGTCAATGAAATAATCAACTTAACCAAGTTCGACTTGCACCCAAGTAATAGATCTAGAAGTAATTACATCAGAGTAAAAGCAACATTAATTACAATGGGCTCGGAGACAATAGCAATAGAGAAAACAACCTGCTACTTAATTCAGTTAAAACTTCATTAAAATCAGTTATTAATTACTATTTAAGTGATGGAATTGACATACTTATGAAATAAGAATAAAAATAGCATAAACAGACTTATTAATTACTAATTTAAGTGATGAAGTGAACATACTTATGAAATAAGAATAAAAATACAGCATAAACAGACTTGCCTGCATTGATTTCATTCATTGCCTGTTTCACTCGTGCATCTGGTTCAATGTCAACAATAAGTGTCTGGACTATCTCATAACCATATGCCGACATGGCCTGTGATAATTGGTTAAGAAAAAAACAAACAGTGTCAGCAACAAGAATTTAAAACCTGGGTGATAAAAGAAAAGTAACGTTTAAAGGATTTCATAAATAAATAGAATGAGTTTCTAACCTTCTCAAGCTCCTCCTCCACAGCCTTTGCGATTTCATTCTTTTGCTCAAATGCATCATCGAGGTTGAGCTTTGGAACACTGGCCCTGATAACTGGAAAAGAAACATATCTCAGTTTGCTGTTGATAATATGTGCATAATATTGGTTTCTAATATCCTTGATTAACTGGAAAATACATAAAACTCCTTTGGTTCACAGTCTCACAATAAAGCATCACACTTCAAACATTAAAAGTGCAGAGTTTAGAGTGCAGACTGAACCCAGAATATCAACCTGGGATTTCCATGAATAGCATAACAAAAACCAATTTAATTAAATTCCAGCGGTCCATCTTGAGAAACAGATGAACAACAATATAACCTGTTAAACATCGATATTGGTTTACGGTTTATCTTCTTACCATCAAAAACATAAGCTTGGATTTGATTTTTCGTGTTGCTGAGCTTATAGAAAGCATCAGAAGCCTTATCTGCCAAGGCTCGGTATTGGATAGATGCAACAACCGTGACAAATACATTGTCCTGTGAATTCAAACGATAGATGAGTAAGTGCAAACCAATTCAGTCCACTATCTAACAATATCCAAACTCAAACTAATTCAGATATGTACAAGCACTTTATCTTTCATGCCCTTTCATAGATATGAAACTGGACCACAACTCCGACACATTTCGGATCAAATCCACCTCACTCTTCTCAATCCCAATAAAAAACATTCAAAATTTGCAATCTCAAAGCTCAGAAGTAAATGTGCAATATCACAGATCAGAAGTTGACATGCAAACTGTGAGTTACGAAATGAATATCAAATTTACTTCCCTTTTCTCAAATCCCAATCAAAAAGATTTCAAAATGTAAAATCTCATATCTCAAAAGTTGAGATGCAAAGTCTAGGCTACAAAATATGTACCAACCTTAGTTTTCGTCTCACATCGAACATCGAGCTGCTGCACCCTCAGTGTAAGGTAACCAGCCACCTGGCTTCCCAGGCACCAGGGCAGAAAATGGCACCCAGGTTCTAGGACATCATCAAACTTCCCAAATTGTTCTCTAATGGCAACATTAGATTGATCAACTTGCAGACAACAAAACAATTGCCCCATTGCTTGACTTCTACAAAGTTGACACAAGCAGTGATGCATTAGGCTCAAAGCTCACAGGCATAAACAACATTCTAGTTTTACCAAATTACTAAGTCTCACACCATTGCAATCTAGTAAAATAAGAATACACTCATCAGCAATACGACTACAAAACACATTTAAATAGGGATGATACAATGCAATATATCTTCAATGATAAAACTTACAAGACTGTACCTAATCCAACCTGATAATAACCTTACATATCACTTAACGCATTATGATAGAACATTAGAAAGATTGACATCAGAGTGAAAAAAGAAGATTAAGAACTATAGTGGTCACCAATCACTAATTCTACTCAACTTTCTCTAGGACTAGATGATAGAAACAAACCAAACTGGTTAACTAGAAACTCAAGCCCAAGAAGGAAATCGAACCTCATAAGATCTGAAACCCAATACTGAAGAGACAGAACATAGAAACCCAAGCCCAAAAAGGAAATAGAGACCAATAAGATTCAGAAAACCAATACTGAAAATACATCAAAGAAGAATTAGAATTCCGTTTTCAAAAGGAGATAGCTCTCATGATGAAGTCAAAGCTAGTCTCTACAACCAGTAGTATCTAATCAAAGGAGAAGAGCACTTACTAAACGAGTGATAAGCATATCATGCTCACACACTTTTCGGCCAGAAAATTAAATGATACATGTGAACCTGCTACTGAGTTTCAAGCCATCAAACCTGCTACTGAGTTTTAGAAGGCCACTATCTCTGAGTTTGTGGCTGAGTAGTGTGATCATGCATTTAATATGTTCATCACTCTTAAACACCATTTATAGACGTTAGAATCATGATAAATTGAGCCACAAACTGAAGCAGACATCAAATTCCAAAAGGTATTAGAGACCCAAAGTCCTATAAGGAATTAGAACCCAATCCCAAAGGAAAATACATCTTATAAGATATAAGAAACAAAACCCCAGATAAAGGAGAAACCAAAAAGGAAAAGGAAACCTATCAAGTTCCAATTACTATAGTCAACTCAAAAAAAAAAAAGACGTTTAAAAAAAATTTCCAAGATTGCATAGCTCAGAACTATGGAGTACAAACCAGCAAATTATAAACAATATTTAGAAGCAAACACATTGTGAATCATAGTTTTAAAAGCCTAGTTTTGAGAAGAAAATGTGCCTACAAAGGAATAGAACTATGTATAATACCTCATACACTTAACTTTGTTAGTCCATACTTTGTCTCAATGTTGGGATTAAAGCCTAAGACATTAATTTGCTTAGTAGTTAATCAAAATCCTCCTTAGATTACAATAAAACACCAGGAGTCATACACATCTGGCAAAACTTTTAGACAATAAACTCTATATAAATTAACATTTACATACACAAATTCATAAGAAATGAAGAATATATGTTGGGAACTGCAGAATTTTTGGGTGCACTCCAAGAACAATCAAAAGCAAATTACTACCGAACCATATGGAAGCTAAAAGTGTCAAACAAAAAGGGCCTATTTCCAAATTGCACTCAATGATAAATTCAGATAAATCAAACCTCATAACTTCACAAGGAACTACAGATCCGATTCAAGAAGCTTAGTGACAAATGACAATAAAACCACAAAACAAGCAAATTGAGAAGGAGGGAGCGAAAGACCACACTTGCAGCAGAATAAGTGTGAAGAAGAGCAGATTCAGAATCTTTGTTGGAAACTAAGAATAACAGATTCTCTCAACACAAAATAGTTTGTCGATAGATTCAGGACAAAAAAAAAAAACTCATAAAGCAAGAAAGATCCTAGACAGAGTATTTGTCCAAAAGGTTTATATATTGGTATCATTTATATATAATACAAAAGTAATGGTTCAAAAAATAAGAATTCCTCTATGAAGCAGATCCAGTCATTAAGGTATCGTGGTATTTGTCTCATATTCCTAGATTTGGTGATTTCCACCGAATATGAATTTCTGGGCCCACAGGAGAAACAGCCTGTAGTTTGGTCCACTGATGCCAAAATTGTTTTAAGACACAAGAAACTGTGTGAATGTAGATGTGCTTTTCCAAATTTGTTTCCTGAAAATTTCCCCAACTCTGGGCAACTTTCAGTCCAAAATTTCAGTGGTACCTCATATTATCATCCATATGTCAAAGTCAAAATCTCAAATATGCTAGAATTTTAAGTTATGTAAAACAGAGGTCAAGGTGGTAGCACCACACTCAGGTACCGGTCTCGGTTTCCATTCCTACCAATGCTAACCCCTTTCAAAAAATACGAACGGTTTCAAAAAATTGCTAACCCACTACTTATAGTAAACGTTAAAAAAAGGAAACAAGTCATTTTTGCAAACAAGTTGTATCTTTGCTCATTAACAACAAAAAAACAAAAAGTTAAAGAAAAAAAAGCAATGTGTTTAAAAAAAAAAAATTCAACTACCCAGAAACCAATCTAATGCATAAAGTGCATAGATGGCATCAAGCTAAATCTATAAGCTGTCATGCAGATTGAGGCAAATTGCTGAAAAGGATGAAGCATGTCACACATACAGACTAGGTTTAAGACTGAATCCTTTCAAATAGAATCAAAATTAAAATACAGCAATCATTTTGCCTTTTGAGAAGATAAATGAGTAAACAATGACATAGCAGAGCAATTTCACAATAGCCCGAGAAACCCATGAGTAAGCAAAACAATTTCGGACACAATCTAACAACCTGAGTAGGTGATGGTAAAGCCAAAACAAAATTCTTGGTTACCACTGCAAAAAATAGAAATAAAAATAATAAGACTCATTGTATGAAAATATTCCATAAACTAGGAGTGCCAACATCTGACCATATTCTTGGGTATTTTCACTAATGGAAGATGCCTCGAGAATTTTTAACGAACTTTTCTGCATAGGAAAACACATCGTTTGCACTAATTTTATGGCTTTATCTCCACTACTTGGGCTTTAGCCAAAATTTTCACCAATTTTCCCCAAATCTTCAATCTTTTCCAGTGTTATAAACACCGCCAACTCTTTTAACTGCTGAGTAGCAACCAATATCATTGCACGCCTAAGGTATCTAGCATATTCCAAAGATGAAATAGTAACAGAAGTTTTTAAAGCATCATTGACAAACTATAAAAGAAAACAAGAAAGAAAGAAATAAAGAAAGGCAACAACTAGTTATATATGACAGATTTGTGCGCATTTGGGGTGTCATAAAAGAAGAGAAAGTATAATGTATAAATTGAGTGTCATCAACGAAAAGAATATAATATGTAAAGAAAACAGATAACTACTCATTCACAATCTTAGCACACCCACAAGCTACCTACCAAGGCTGTAATTGAAATTTATGTGACCTAATTTAACAAAAAATTGAACCTCAAAGATCCAGATAACGAAAACAAAAGGCCTCTCGATATTTTTCATAACATAACATGGATGAACATATCATTGGAAGACAAGCAATTTTCCCAAAAAAAAAAAAGAAAAAAAATTGTTTAACCAATTAAATGAACTGTAATTACCAAAACTGTGACCATGAACAATTTATCAAGTTTTAGGTCTTTGAGTGAAGAGATTGGCGAGAAATAATTTAAAGCTTCCTAAACTAAACGCATGCCATGGTCCATTTATATCTCAGTTCATCACCATCATCATCCAAGCTTTATCCAATGATTTCGGTTCGGCTATCATGACAAGACGTTGCAAAGTTGATGTGGCATAGTTTTAACTTGCTGCCTAACCAACGCAACCCACCTCCTTTACCCAAGCTTGGGACCGGTTAAAGGGAAAGTTTAAGATCCTCACCCCATTAGACCACCGTTTATATAACTGGAAATTTCCCCGCAAGGTTTTACTAATCAGGGATTTAGTACAAAGAAACCTATCAAATTCAAGCTCCTTAGAATAATAATCCTCCGTATTCGAGCAAAGAAATCACATCAAACCCATGGTTCAAAAAAAAGAGAGAATTTAAGTTTTTTAATTGTGAAAACTTATAACACACTAAAATTATCAAATCCGCAGCTTAAATTCCAAAGAAAACAGCAAAAAACTAGCACAAAAATCACATCAAACCCCTGGTTCAAAACGGACCAGCAAAGAAACGAGAATGAAGATCCTTAACAAGAAGAAAATTACAGTTAAATGAACAAATCTGCTCTAAATTCAAGAGAAAAGCAGCATAAAAAATTCACACAACAGACAATAAAATATGGAAGTCCGGGTTCAAAACGTACCAGAAAATGAAGAATGAACCCTTAATGGAGAAAAAGCACTCTGCTCAATTATTTATAAAGGAAGGCAAACGATCACGAAACAGCAAGGTAATCTCCGAAAAATTACAGAAAAGGACAGGCAATAAAAGACGGGCCAAAAAAATGCGTTTACAAGGGTTTAAAATTAGAAAATCCTAACCCTAATTGTGGACGAACGCGTGAGAAACAGGGTACCGAGCATAGGGAAAATAATTGTGGTCGCGCGCTTTGGAGTTTAGAGAGAGAAAACTTTGTTTATAATGGAGACGGATAGGGTAGAGAGAGAAAGAGCGAAAGTTTCGTGATACTCAAATAAATATTAGAATATGCTCAAAATTTTGGAATAGCGGGGTACGAAGTTCGTGTTGCTGTCGAGTAAGTAATTGTGATCATCTTGCATTAAAGGTATCGTGAAAATAATTTATAGTTATTTAATATAATAATTATATAATAATATAATATAAATATATTTTAAAAAAATAATATTTATAGTATTTGTAAAATTTAAAATTTTTCATATATATTTTTATCATCTCAATAATCAATCTTTCAAAAAATAAATTACTTTACACTTTGAAATGGTCAAATGGAGTCTCTTTCAACAACGAATCTAAACTATTCATTTGGTGAATTTCTATATTTTAACCTTTATAAACTCAAAATCATTTTTTATTTTTTAGTATTGTTCATCTAATGATAATAAAGTCATCTAAAAAAAATTAGCAAAGAAATAATCCTTATAAGACTTATATGATTGTTCATGTTAATTGGGTTAAAAAATACTTTATAAATTATGTTTTCAAAATTTTCTTTTTTGTAATTGCCCATTATAATAAAAAGAGTATTTATTCTAAAATTTGTATCAAACAAATGGCCCTAACATGATTGTTGCATTAAATTACTATACAACCGTTGCATTAAATCACTGAAATAGTCTGTTTATATACAATATGTATTTATGACCATAAAAGTTTCAATATAACAATAACAATTTTAACATAATTATAGTTAACAATTTTTACATAATTATATTCATTCACATAACGATATTAACATAATTTATGCAATCATATTCATATAATTATACTAACATAAGTTTAACATGATTATATTAAGTTATTGATATAAATACACAACAATAATTTCAATATCATAATTTTTTCTAAAAACAATATCCTATTTTTATAAATTAATTATATGGATTTTTTTAATTTATATAATTAAAACTTAATCATATGTACTTTAATTTTTTGTAAATTATAAAAAAATAAAAATTATAAAAAATAAAAATTATAAAAAATAAAAATAAAAAATAAAAAATAAAAATTATAAAAAATAAAAATAAAAATTTTTTTGTAAATTATAAAAAATAAAAATAAATATTGTTTTATAGAAGGTTTCATTTTGTAGACAAACTTTCCCTTGTATAAGCAATAAAGAGAGAGAGAAAGAGCAATGTTAATAGAAATGTGGAGATGTTAATAGAAAATGTTTGACTTTGAAGTAGAGGTTGAAGAGGTAAGTCTAACAATTAATACCTCCGAAAATTGTGAGAGAAAAAGACAGTATGAACCCCACGTCACAAATAAATATCTAATGCTCAGGACGTATGCCTTGACGATCAGTGCGTGCGTAAGTGAATAAGGTGGGCCCCATAAGGGACCAGGCCGCTGACAATGAAACCTGCACAATAAGGTTGGGACCACAATACATTTCGCCTTAAGAACCATCTTAAATTACAGCTACCCTACAAATTTTACTAGAAGGGGTTGTTTTATGCTCAAATATCTTCAATTTGATCATTAACATCAAGATGCATACACATGAGAAAAAAAATGGATGAATTTTGGAAATAGTGTATTTTTAACATATTTTTTGACTGTCAATTTTCAAGATTTTTAAGTTTTCATAGATTCGTTGATCTACTCTATGTTTTAAGCTTTAAACTTTATAAATAAAGATGTAAATATGTTTTAAAGCTATCACAAATATTTTTAATATTAAAACCATATTTCTCATTACTATTTGATGGTAGGGTCTAATATGAGTGTTTAGAGCCTGAGCTCTAGACAAATCGCACCCTTTTCTTTTTATTCTTTTTGAGTTTGAAACGTGGACAATTTACACATGTGTAGCCAATGAAAAGTTAGTGGGAAGTGGACGAAACTTGATTAAGACCCCCCAAGTTCTTTGCCCCATAAATTGAAATGAGGGCGCAATTGTCTTTATCCCAAAGGCAATCCAATTGATCCGGAAAACACATAAGCATTTTACCCTACTCAACTTTCCTAACAAATAACCCTAGTACAATTTTTTTTTTTTTGACGAAAATATCATTTCCTTCCCTAACAAAATATTTTTGTTGGAGATGGTGGTCCGGCATTTTGAACGGGTCATCCGACAATTATTTTTGTTGAAAATGGCCAGTCCGACGACGATTTTTGCTGAAAATGGCCAGTCCAATGTTTCATGGCGACAGTCTGATGTTTCATGGAAGTCCGACGTTTAATGGTGGCGGTCTGACGTTTAATAGTGGCAGTCCAACATTTCATGGTGGCAGTTGGCGTTTCATTGTGGCGTTCCGGCGTTTCATGGTGGCAGTCCAGCGTTTCATGGTGGCAGTCCGACGATATTTTTTATTTTTTTGCTAGAATGAGCTGTCCTACGTTTTGAAGTTGCGGTCTGATATTTGGTGCATGAGGGAAGGGCATTTTTATAAAAAAAAATAATAATAACTTTTTGCATAGAATTTTTTTATTTTTTATTTTTTATTTGTAGAAAAGTTGTTAGGAAAAGTTAGGTGGGATAAAATGAGTAAAAAATCCATTTTGAGAAGTTTTTGCAATTTTCTTAGTAAAAAATATCTAATTGAATCTTTCTAAAAAGTAGATTTCTTTTTTTTTTAGACAAAATTAGATCTCTCCCTACAACTATTTCTTATTATCTTCTCGTCATGGTCTTAAAAATCAGGAATCTTCAATTCGAAACGGATTTGAAAAATAAAATTAAAAATATAAGTAAAAAATATTTTGGAAAGAAGATGGAAAATCGGGAATCTTCACTTCGAAACGGATTTGGAAAAATAAAATTAAAAATACAAGTAAAAAATACATTGGAAAGAAGATGGGAAAGCAGCCAAAAATAATTAAAAAAAAAACAAATTTTGAGATATCCATTTCTCTTATTTTGATTTTTGACAATATAAACGTATATAGCTGATTGATATACAAATTATTTAAACAATTTTTAAGTTTTTTGGTCAATAATGGAGAAAGAAATTAAAATAATGGTGGATTATAAGTTTGGGGCTGAAGAATCATGAGATTTGATAAAAAATCTCATCAACGTCTCAAATTGACCCAAAGAAACTAGGTTTGAAAAAATCTTTGACAATCAACCTTGAGGGCTAAAATGTAGGGTTTTTCAGGAATAAATAAATAAATCAAAGCATAGCTTGAAATCAAATTTTTTGGTTAAATAACATATCTTTTTGGTTTTTTGGGGTATCCGGCGACCTGGTCGAGTTCAACCGAAAAAGGCTCCGCACCCTACCTGACCCGTGTAGACTCGACTAGTAATGAGTCAACTCGCAAGTTTTTCACTCACTGTTCAAAACTTGTACTTTAGCTCTCATGGTAGAACTAGACCTTTTTGAACACCAAATTTTGGGAATGCAACTTCTTGTAACCGACAACCAACCTCAAAGAAGCCAACAAATAACTGAAAACGAAAAAGAAAAAAATCCCAATTTCTATATGCTCCCAATAATGTACACGAGAAAAAAGCTAATGAAGAATCTGGCGATCATTTTTTTTATCCGCAACTATGTTGTTTCTGGAATTTGGTATTGGTTGTTTAGGTTTTTTGGGGTTCACGCTTATCTTCCCTTATCAATGTTGAGCTTAGTGTATCATTTACCTTCTGTATGTATTTGGGTTTGGCAAATAGCGAGAGGGGCTACTCTTTGGGAACTTTGGAAATAATGAAATAGGCGGACGTTTCAAGATAATAGTCTCTTTTTTGACAGATTGCTTAGTAATGTCAAATTGTCTATTTCAATATCAACACTGACTATTTGGCAAATAGCAAGAGGGGCTAATCTTTTGACATTTAAAAACATCAATATAAACTTCAACAGTATTCACAGCTTCTAGCACATACTCAATGTAGATTGAATATTCAGTGTAACACATAGTTACTTATGAGCTCCAATCACATCAAATGAGCAAAAATAACACAAGCATGGCAATTAACGCTTATTGCATGGCAAAAGAATCAGTTTTGGAAATATATCGTGAGAACACTACACCATAAAAGCTCTCAATGGATCCAAACAGTGCTATCTATCATCTATCCTTTCATTGCAAAGAGGAAAAGTTGAAATGGGCAGTCACTTTTGTGCACCCAATGGTACAAACTATAAACCCCATAACCAACTAAAAGTACCCATTACCAAAATTGGAACACAAGCAAAATCATAGTCTTTTTGCTATTTTTTACCGTAAAATAGTGAGAATTACATATAAAAAAACCACATAATTTTCAACAAAAAATTGTGATTTAATCAATCCACGTAATTTTCTAGTTCCAAATACATTAAAATTGTCAACTAAAAAGCAAATTTAACTCAATAACTCAAAAATCCCCCAAATTTACAGTTCTTAAAAACCCCAAAATTTACACTTCTTAAAAACCCCAAATATGACTCAAACAAATTATCATACTTATAGAACTGTGAAATTCATCACATAAACCTTAAATCGACCTCTTCTACTCAAGTGTGAAACCCTAAATCATAATCTTATACAATATAAACTTCTAAAATCGAACAACAAATCATTATATACATACCTTCACTACATATTTGATATTTGTCAAATGTAGTTATAATCTGTCAAAAACATTGTAACTAAATCCAAATAATAGGTTTTTTTGTGAGAGATGTAAGAGAGAGTGAGGGAAAAAATCACGGAGGAGTGAAGGTGGAGTGCCAAAGTGTTGAACCATAAGTTTAAACAAGCCTCACAAGTTTTCGGTTGTTAAAAAACTGAAAAAAATTAAATTTTTCGTTCTTGAACAACCGAAAATCCATCGAATTCGGTTGTTCAACAACTGAAAAAGAGTAAAACAGTATTTTTTAAAAAAAATTCGTTATGAAGTAAAAAAACGGACATTCCAGTAATAACAGAAACTATTTGGTATTTTGGTAATAACGGAAACTATAACGGATATATACGTAATTCTCCCTTTTAATTTTTTTTACATATTTATTTCTTATTTCAAATCATGGTATTCCTTATTTTTCCCTTATTCCATCAAGGAAAAAGTTTATATAAGGTTACAACCTTACCTCTACAACTACGAATGCACCTAAAAAATCCATCAGAAAAGTTAGTTTTAATGTTGAAAAACCCTTTGATTGATCATCTCGACATCGGGATGTATGACCATGAAAAATAAAAAGATTTTAAGTCTCAAAAATAGTGTATTTTACAACATATTATCTACACCATCCATTTTCAAGATTTTCATATGTTTAAAGATCTACTTGATTTTAATCAATTTTAAAATTTAAAATTTTATAATTAGGTATAAAAATATATTTTGAGATAATCCTAAAAATATTTTACATCAAAATTATATAGCATGATAAAATTTGAAGGTGCACCGTACCTCTATGCATCCGTATGCGAACTACACCCTTCCATCAATTGTATATATTGGTTATGCACCACTGAACGTCAAAAAAACTTGGCGAGTAGTGAAATATTCATGTGAATGATAATTTTTTAGCAAAAATATTTTAAATATATATATATATATATATATACATTCATTTCAAATATAGAAAGAAAGACGTAAAACATGAAAAAGTTCCAACAATAAAATGAAAGAAGATAATTGTTGCTCACACCATTATTTATGTTCTCAAATATAATATAAATGTTTGGCTAAATTTTTGTCTTGTTAATATTAATTTTCAATTTTTATTACCATTTTTAAATATTTTCAAAAATATTATGTTGTCTCAGCTATAAAAATATTAATTTTCAAAAAATCGTGTTGTTTTAATCATAATTTTTTAATAGTTTCAGAAATCTCAAATTTGTTTTCATTTTTCAGTATTTTAAAAATCCTAAATGTAATTTGAAAACAAAATTTATTTTAGAAATATTTTCTATGTCAAATTTGTTAATGCGTTTAAATTTTATCAATGACACATTGCCATGTTTTAAAAGGAATCTTAAAATGTGAGAAATAGAATTCTTTTTTCTCAAAAAAATTCTATGCTTTTAGTTTATGACCAATTTCCGAATTTCTTACATATAATTCGTAAATGCTTCATGAATTATACGTCTTTGTTGATTTTTTATTACTTAAATAAATTAGTATTTTTAAAATACTTATTATGTACTTGAAATATATTTCTAAATATAAATAAAAATTTAAATAGAGAATTTAAAAATAAATCTTATTTTATTTTTTATATTGAAAAATCGTCCTATATAACTCATATGGTTATAACCAAGTCCCAGTTTTAAAAAATATGTAGTGTAAAATTCGAAGAGTGCTCAAATTACTTTTCACTATCGTACACCTATAAAATATTAAAGAAATAAAAATTTTAAAACTAATAAACTACCCCTGAATATATTGAAATACCATCTATGCTATCAAAAAGTAAGACTTAAATGTAAAACATGAAATATATGAGACTATTTTTAAATATAAAAATAAAAATAAGATTTATCTGTAATTTTTCCTTTTAAATGTGAAATACTCTATGAACTTTTGAATTAGTAATGTAAGTTATATTTTCTTTACTCCAAGTTATACAATATCTGAAAAAGAAATTGTGATGTTTTCTTAAGCACTATATCAAATAAGGGATTCTATATAATGAGACAATTTATCTTTGATGCAAGGAAGTCACAATTACTACAATCATTCAATGTGAAATCTAATAACTTGGGTTTGTCACAAAATTAAAAAAAAATTATTTTGAAGTTTGAGCTTGGTCAATGGAATAAATGCAACTATTTAATTTCACATCCAACGGTCAAGACTAATAGTGACCACCTTGTACCAAAGATAAATGGTATCATTGTATACTTTTTCAACCGGTAATAATTATTTAATATAAAAAATAGTTGTTTAGAGTAGAACCAGGGGCGGGTTCGGGTTCATCGGTTCTAGAGAAGAACCAGGGGCAGGGCGGGTTCGGGTTCATCGCCCTAGAGAAGAACTGGGGGGCGAGAGTCTCTACAGTGTTCTAGAGAAGAAATAGGGGCAGGTTCGGGTTCGAGTTCATCGCCCTTCATCGCCCTAGAGAAGAAGTGGGGCAGGTTCAGGTTCATCGCCCTAGAGAAGAACCGGGGCCGCGAGTCTCTATAGTGTTCTAGAGAAGAAAATGTTCGAGTTCGGGTTCATCGCCCTAGAGAAGTACTGGGGGCTCGAGCCTGCATAGTGAACCACTTGAGTTTAGGTTCATCGCCCTAGAGAAGAACTGGGGGCCCGAGTTTAGGTTCATCGCCCTAGAGAAGAACTGGGGGTGCAAGTTTAGGTTCATTGCCCTAGCGAAGAACTGGGGGAGCGAGTCTGCACAGTGAACCACTCGAGCTTGAGTCTCTACAGTGAACCACTCGAGCTCGAGTCTCTAGTCCTCGGGTCCTCAAGTCTTTTATACATGTTAATTTTCCTTCAAGTTTTCGATGTGGGACAGCTTGAAAAGGCAATACAACATTTTATTATGAAAATTAATATACAAAGTGGTGATGTAGTGTAGTGGTTGTCATGTCCCTTTTGCACCCTAAAGGTTAACCTAAAACGTACAATTTTCTTATTTTTCTTGATAAAAAAAATTTATTTTTGTCAAAAAATAAAATACAATAAAAGGTACCGTCTTCTTATTTTTGTTGTCACAAACAAATTATTTTTGTCAAAAAATAAAATAAAAGGTACCTAGGCAACACTTATCTTCTTATTTTTCTTGTAAAAAAAATTATAATACAACATGTATTTTTTGTCAAAAAATAAATTAAATGTAATAAAAAAATAAAACGATAAAACATACCATCTTCTTATTTTTCTTGTCAAAACGAATTATTTTTGTCAAAAAATAAAATAAAATAAAAGGTACCATCTTCTTATTTTCTTCTTATTTTTTTGTCACTTTTCTTTAAAAAAAATAAACGATGAAATGTACCATCTTCTTCTTTTTTTTTGTCAAAAGCAAAATCTTTTTGTCAAAAATAAAATAAAATAAAAGGTACCATCTTCTTATTTTTGTTGTCAAAAACAAATTCTTTTTGTCAAAAAATAAAATAAAAGGTACCTAGGCAATACCATCTTCTTATTTTTCTGGTAAAAAAAAGTGATACAATAAGTATTTATTGTCAAAAAATAAATAAAAAGTAATACAACAAGTATCATGTTTTTCAAGTACGCATTTGAGCTGCGATTATTGTAAGCTTAAATTAGACATGTAAAGGTAATACAATAAAGGCTCGAAGCATGTTAGCTCTTTTTTTTTTTCTCTCATATATGAATGCCTATTGTTAGATTTTTTTTTGTTACTCATAAATAAATGGTCTAATTATATATTTTTATTTGTATGACATGATGGTCTTTAACATAAATTTAGGAATATTAATTTAAAGATAAGATTCATACAATGAGACTATTTGAAATCTCTCTCTACTAACAATCTCTTCCATTAAATTTATTCTAGAAACCTAAAAAAATAGATTTTTGAAAAAAATTTGCATTATAAATTATGCAATGTACTATTTTTTCTTACAGTTGTCAATAATATATTTTAAATTAGATGATATTATAAGATATTTTGGATTTGTTATTATTTGTATAGTAAAATAATTATAAAATGTAAACCAATAAATTCAATTTATGTATATAATATTATAGTTAGTTAGGTTGTAATAATTTTGGATTATAGTTAGTTAGGTTATAATAACTTTGGATTATAGTTAGTTAGGTGGTAATAATTTGGGTTATTTTAGTAGATTGGGGTGTTCATCCAATTCGAGATTTTGGTGGCCATTTTTTTGTCGATTTAATCTAATTTTTTATTGTAGTCTATGTATGATGATATACTACATGATAATTATTTGTTTATCCTTTTGTGTGATGCAAATTTAATGGTTAACAATAGTTCATGCATTGAAATAACATCTCAATATTCACATATTGATGCAAAAAATGAAAGTTCTTAATGTAACACCTCATTTCTTATTGGATTATTAAAAAACAACATGGAAAATTATTGCAAATATACTTCAATTTAAGCTTAATTGGAAAACGACCCCAAACTTTCGTTTACCTCGTATACATCATTTTTCCTCATGTTTGTTTTTTTTTTATTACTAAAATGATCTTCACGGTAGTCATATTACCGTAATAGTTAGTACATGTTATACGGTACTTTAAGTATCGTAATACTTATAAAATTTTATACGATATTTTAAGTACCATAATACCGAGTGCATTTTATATGGTACTTTAAGTACCGTAAACTTACACTAACCCTTATACCATATTTTAAGTACAGTAAACACTAACACATGATATACTCATTTAAAATGTTGTAAACTCTTTTCTCATTATGTTTACATTTATTTATTTTATCTCTAATTCTTTTTTATGTTTATATATTATTTCTCTCTCTAATTCTTTTAAATATTTATCTATTCTTTTTCTCTCAAATTCTTTTTTATCTCTTATTTCTCTCTACAATCTCATCAATGTTTATATTTATCTCTTTCATCGCTAATTCTTTTAATGTTTATCTATTATTTATATCTCTAATTCTTTTAATATTTATCTATTATTTCTCTCTCTGATTATTTTTTATCTCTTCTTTCTCTCTACAATCCCATCATCGTTTCCTTATATAGATCATGTCCTCTGTTTTGCATTGCCGAAGTCAATGTTTGATTACTCAGACGAGCTAATTTGGACACGGCCAAATATCCCAGTTAAGAAGAGAAATGATTCAGAGATAGAAAGAAGAGATAAAAAAGATTTAGAGAGATAAATAAAAGATAAATATTAAAAAGACATGGCCAAATATCCCAATTAAGATGAAAAAAGATTTAGAGATAGAAAGAAGAGATAAAAAAGAATTAGAGAGATAAATATTAAAAAGAATTATAGAGAGAAATAAGATAATGCATGAAAAATATATTAGAGATGAAAGAGATAAATATAAACATAAGGATAAAAGGTTTACAACATTTTAAATGCCGTATAATATGGGTTAGTTTGTACCGTACTTAAAATGCCGTATAATGAGTTTTAGTTTTTACGGTACTTAAAGTACCGTAATTGGTTTCACGGTTGGTCATGACCAGAGTTTTCCGGTATTTAAAGTGCCGTAATATTACTTGAAGTTACTACGGTATTTTAAAAGTACCGTAATATTACTTGAAGCTATTGCGGTATTTTAAATACCGTATAAAATGTTATGTATTACGGTAGTAAGACTAGCGTGAATGTCATTTGGGTCAAAAAAAAAGAAGAAAAAGCTGAAAATGTGGAAAATGGTGTAGACGAGATAAACGAAAGTTTGAGCTTTTTCCAATTAAGCTTAAATTAAAGTATATTTGCGATAATTTCCTAAACAACATTTATAATGAATTTTAATAATTTTTTCGGATTTTTTTTAAGGCTAAATCTGATTGATTTGTCCTATTCTCGATTCGGATCACCGATTAACCGATCTGGATGGGTTTTTGGGTGCTCGATCCGGAGCGCCGATCCGTTTTTTAAACCACACGAGAAAATACGATTACTCTATGGAATATATTGTCCATTTACTCCCAAAGAGCGTAACATATTGTCCATTTACTCGGGGGAACCAAGGTAAAAAGTTATTTTTAGGGTGGGAGTCCTCACCTATCGTATTTAAATTTTTAAGATACTATATTATATTCTTTTATTAAGTTACACTTCACACATGAGCTGTAACTATTAAATTACACTTTAAACGCTTAAAGCCCACGTCCTTTAGTGGACTTGGCAAGAGCAAGGCAGCAAAAGCTTTAAACCAAAAGCTTTTGAAAATAGTGATGGTCCCTAAGGACCATCATGCTCATACGAGCCATCACTTATTAAAAGTTTGTTTTTTTTTTTTTTTGGAATTTTAAAATTATTACAATTACGCTTATCTTATATACTATTGAAGTAAGGTGCACATAAAAAATTATCTAGAAGATAGTGTTCCGATTTTTTTTTTTCCAAATGATAATTAAGTTATTAAGAAATGGATTTTACATCACCGGATTACATCGTCTAAAATAATCAAAGGCAAAGATGTTGGGTGTGTGTGACCATTCAAGGCATTACGAGTGTTTGTACATGAACTTATTGATATAATAGAACATGAACTCAATGGGAGTGTGGTCCTATGTGGACCATACTAAGTAAACAATATTTCCTAATACCGGACTATGTTTTACCAACTAGATCGGTCTGGTTGGGAAAAACCCATGTTACATGGGCATAGAAAACAAACCGATAAGGGTTATGATGGGTCATTCCTTGATGAGGTTTGAGTATGCTCGGAAGAGTAAGTCAAGAGACTATGTGACGTTTGTGTGTGATGGAGGCCTTCAAAGACATAATCAAAATCTCATTCGCGTACCATCACACGTAATGGACAATGATAGTCATTTTCAGGAGAGCGAACCACCTTCCAGGATGAAGCGTGTGCATGTGCAAGAGATAACCCTTATACACCCTTGAACAATTGATTGCATCAGGTCTGTGTGACCTTGGTTTCGTCTATAGGGGAGAACCTGAAATCCATTGACTGGGACTACGATTCCTTGCCTATTGGCTTGACTTTGGTAACCTACTAATGATCATTTGCATAGATCGTGGGTCACGAGCAACGCTGGGTCGTTTTGAAAAAGCAAGTATAGACTATGGTCTATAGTAGAAGGTGGAGTGCCCCAGTGTATATTTATTCCTAAACTATATGGATAA
Source organism: Amborella trichopoda (assembly GCF_000471905.2). The sequence goes on along the minus strand of NW_006498085.1, from coordinate 1,180,571 downwards.
TTTTCTCATAGTATTTAATTATGTTTGTTTTAATGATATATGATTTTTATAATTGTTATTTGAATTTTTTTAAATATCTGGATATTTTATTTATAAATTTTGGATTTGTAAAAACAAAGACGTTGATGTTACATTGATTTAATTATTTAAATATGATTTTATGAAACCTAAAAATCGTAACATTATTTTAATATTTTTGTCTTACATGAAAGGGCCAATAATATAAATGGGTCCGTCATGACAATTTGGATGGGCCCACTATATGCCATCTAGGGTGGCACCCCCCATCTTGAGGGCTTTCAAATTTTGGAGTGCTCAAGCTCAGGGTTAAATAATTTGTGTTTTGGAAAACTTATGCTTTGAGAAAAATTTGAATCAAATTTTGGTATGTATGAGAAAGCTTGAGCACTAAATAAAAGTATAATATTACCAAATATTATTTGAATTAATTTATAGGAAAGTGTTTTAAGAAGTGAGGAATAATAGTTATAGTATTTTCTATATGATCTTGATGGTTTATCTATACAATAAATCTCACTATATAAGATACCTAAGATCAATGATGTATATTCAATATCACGTGAAGAGACGAGTCCTAAAAAAACCTTATAAAACCCTATAACAATTTGATACACTTTTAAAAGCGAAAACCCTACCCAATATTATACACACCTAAATCCTATCTCTCATAGGGGCACGCCCCACTCTTAACAGCCTTGTTTAATAACAGGAAGAAGTTGAGAACTTTTTCGTGTTTGATAAAAACTTATGTCGTGTTTGATAAAAAAAAAAAAGGAACTTCATATCAAAACTTCACGACACTGTTCATCTTCCCATGTCGCGTTAGAATTGAAAGTTC
>NW_006498085.1:1161693-1179677 GCF_000471905.2 Amborella trichopoda | reverse complement strand
GCTCTTCTTCGCCGCTGAGCACCCATCTCTTCGCCGCTGATCACCGCTCTTTCCGCAGCTTCCCATCTTCGCCGCTGAGCACCCCTCTCTTCTATTCTTCGAGTTCAGTCGCTGATCTTGAGGTCCGCTGATATTGAGGTATGCTATTGACTCTGATTTTCGTAAAATCTTTCTCTCTATCTCTTATTTGAGCTCTGATCCTTGATTTACGAATACATTAAAACTGCTTGGGGTTTTCGATTAGGGTTGCTTGATCTTGGAGCTCTGATCAGAGTACGAATACATTAAAGCTTCTTTGAGCTCTGATCCAAGCTAGATCTAAACATAGAAACCAAAACTGCTTGGGGTGTTTGATTAGGGTTGCTTGAGGGGTCTTTGACACAATGTTGCATCGATCACGAAGATCTGGGGATTGGCCTCAAAATTTTGGGATCGTTTCTTTTTTTAAATTTAAATTCATGGGTTTTATGTATTTTGTATTAAATCAAATATAATTGATCTGTAATTTATTTTGTATGCTTTTGTGCTTTTATGATTTTTCTTTTTTCTATTTTTGAAATTTCTTTTTTCAGATTTCTGATATATTTCAAGCCAACCCCTATTCCATGTTTTATATATTTTATTGTTATGTTGTTTCTATTTTCTGGATTTTTATCATTTTTATTTTATTTTTCATGTTTTTGGCCTAATTTTTATTGATCCGAGATGACTTGGATGAGTCCCAGTTTAGTCTTCCCAAGTATCTCAGCTTGCGTAGATGCTGACTTACTGAGTGCCTTGCCCTGACTGTGTTTTAGGTTCTGATCAAGATGTTGATTGTTGAATGAGCATTCCTATTGCATTATGATATATGATGCGTTTTTGCTACACTAATATGGTCTCAAATTCACCTGAAAAATGGATTTGCTGTCCAGCATTTATTGGAATGCATCATATATAAAATGGACTGAGACTAACTGCAGTTCCTGTGCTGTGTTCTGGATTTAGTTGATGCAGAAGATTTATGAATGTGTTTCAATTCGTTTGGTATACTGCTATCGGTGGTTTGCTTTTTCACTTCATACTGAAACGAAAGTTTCAATGAGTTCTCATCTTTCTGGTTAGTGCATTCCATTTTGAACAATTCAAAATGTTGTTGGCCTATTGCCTCCTCTGGTGTCTGTCTGGGCATCCTTTATGCCTGTAAAAATTAGGTTTGTGTAAGCAAGAATGATCATTAAGATGCTTGTCTTCCTTTTTCTTTTCTATCTTTAGTTTCTTTGTGGCTATCCCGAAGTTGGGGTGTAGGTGGTGGACTCAAACCAACAGCCTTTCATTACTTGTACTTTTTGTGCAAATTTTGAGTGCTTGATTCGATAGAAATATGGGTTGAGGGGTGGCCGCTAAAGAGTAAAAACAAATTTTCTGTTTTCTTTTCTTCATTTGCTTTTTGGTTGATAATACATTCTGCCTAACCTAGATGTTTTGTTTGAGTTTCAGCTCTGATGCTTGAGTCTCACTTTAACTCTAATACAAGAAAAATTAGAAAGTAGACATCACCTTTGTGTAGTTGGCAGGAGGTTATCAAACACAGAAGCCAATAACTTCTTAACTTCACTTCCCAGGGATATTATCAAGCACAGAAACCCGAAACTTCTTCAGGAACTACTAATGTATCGTTCTTCAGGAACTTTCAATTTACAGTTAATGAACTTGCTTCCAGTTATCAAACAGGTGCGTATTTGATAAGAAGTTGCTTCTTCGAAGTTAGAACTTACGCATTACTGTTCATCTTATAAAAAGCAGTAAGTTAAATAAAAAACTTACATATCACTGTTCATGTTAAAAAAGTTCCAACTAAAAAGTCGGAACTTGAAAAGGGAAGGGAAGTTTTGATATCTATATAAAAAAGATCCGACTAAAAGGTCAGAAATTTGAGAAAGGAAGTTTATATCAAAACTGCCCCCGATAAAATTGTGCCCTAGGTTTTACTCAGCCGCTCGACCACCCCTCTCTTTGCAATTAGCCGCTCAGCAAAACAGCAGCTCCATTGCGAAAGTTTTCTCTCGCTCTCTCTTCCCAGTAAAGGCAGCCTCTCGCCCAGTACTATTCGCGGCCTTGCAACCTCAACAAGTACCTCCAATCAGTGAGTTCTTTGTTGATTTTGCATTTTTTTATTCTTTTTTCTTACTAATTTCGGATTTCTTTATTTGCAACATTGTTCTTAGGTTTTTTTTTTTGGAGGAAACCCTATAAAAACATTTCTAGGGTTAAATCTACTTATTTTTTGTATAATTTCCTATGTTGAATGTAGTATTAAATTGGTTTAATAGTTTTCTATGTTGTAAATCGAGTTCTAAGGCAATGCAAAAGCTTTATTTCGTGATTTTTCTATGTTGTAAATCTAGATCCAGGGTTAACTGATTGTTTTGAGTGCTTGACATCTAGTTCCCTGACAATCTATCTGTATTAGAGTGCTTGTTGGTCGTTTGCATAATAAGATATTAGAGAGCTTGTTGGTGGTCTGCATGATAAGAATATGGATGCACAATCATTTGATAGTTTGAGTTCTTGTTGGAATCAGTATACTTCATTCCAGACTGCTGTAATTTTGATTAGCTTGATTCACCATGAGATTGCTACATTAGCATCACCCTAGTTCATGCAAACCTTAAAATTTGTAATATTTTTTTTATTATGGAAACAATCTCATAAAAAATTGAAAAATTGAATTAGAGCTCCAAGAATTCTCAACCATCAAACTCAATTTTGGACCAATGCAAAAGATTTAAATCTTTTGGAGCTCCAAATCGAATATTATTTAGAGGAGCCACTTCAAAAATAGTTTATTTGAAAAAGAGGATTAGAAAAAAAACAAGACTTGGTTCAGATTTTCAGATTGGCTTGGGGTAATCCATCAAAAAAGCAGTTTTGATTAGTTTGGGTAATTCATATTTTCCTGTATCTCTCTCCTCTACCTCTTCTTCTACTTGCTTGGTTCAAATCTCCACAAAAAACCATATTCTCTTCTCCTAAACTCATTCTCCAATTCAACTGCAGATTGTTTTGGTAATGGGGTAAGGCTGGATCTCCTTACTCTTCACCAATCTGAACCCTTTATGGACTTTGAGCACCACCACTCTGATCCTTCACTCCCAAACCTATCAGACTATGAGACCACCATTCTCAACTTCTTTGAGTTCTGTGATACCAAGCACAGGGCCTATTGTCCATGCCATGACAACAAGAGAGAGAAGAAATTTGACACCCATATGCTATTTTTCAGAGACTATTCGCATCAAATGAGTATTATTGGTTTTAGTTTTTAGGACTTATGTCAAGAAACTTTAGTTTCTGGGAATGGTCATAGTCAAATTTGGAAATTGGAAGGTGGTTTCAGGTTCATAATGAATGAGGATTTGGTTTCAGTACTCTTATTGAACACTGATTTCCGAAGTGATCAGCTTTAATTTCATGGCTAATTAAAATGTTGTTTGTCTGTTTTCTATATTTCTGTTTAACTAATCCATGTCACATCCTTATTTGAGAAATTGCTCGGATGTCGTTTGGATGACAATTCAATTTATCCATTAACCTTTTCAATGCCTTTAGAAAATTATTACTGAGTTATTGAGAAGGTTTTCTTCATTATGCTGCAAATTGTGGCAATACTCTATCATGAATATTAGCATCCTATCCTTATATACTATAAAGATCTTCAGCTGTATTTGGTTTGAAAGAAACAATAAGATTGGCCGCAATGATTATGATGGCATCACATAGTTAGCATGATTTAGTCATTGAGGGGAAGGTGAAGTTATTAGGTGAGATGTTTTCATGCAACATGTGGGTGTAGAGAGAGAGCATTAGCTGGGGATGGACTTGATGACAATATTCTGAGTATGACATTTCATATGGGATGGCTCATAATGGAAGACATTGCTTTAACTGCAGATGAGACCTTGGGTCTCTTCTTATATGAGATATTTCTTTCTTCTGATACTTATCTATTTCTATGCTCTCTAGTCTATTCATTGCCCATTTAGCTCCTTACTGATTGTGTATACCTGCCATATTCTATTCACCTTTTGCTTGGGTTTTTATGAATGTGAATTTGAATTATCGACAACTTGAACTTAGAGAAACCTATGCTTGAAGAATAGGCCCTTACTAATCATCTAGCTTTCTTTTATAGGATTTGATTAGATTTCTGTTATTATGCTCTCTTTTGTTATGCTTTATTTATGGTTCAATAGTACAGGGTGGTTATGTTTCTGGTTGAACATGTACATTTCCAACATTGTATTTTTTTGCATCCTTGGGAACCTTTTGTGTGCTAAATGATAAACAGTTCAGCATGTTGAATTGTGATCAATGCATATTCTTATTCTGATCTTTTATGTTGAATTCTATGATGGTTTTACTTTGTACGGTTTTGGCATATTCAACGCATTGAGTTTCCTTAAGCTCCATATGACAATCTTTTGCGTGGTTTCTCTTTAAAGTGTCTAGATGATATAGATATGCATTCTCGTTGTTGTAGAACTTGGTTACTGGATTTGTACTTTGAGCTTCCAATGATTACTAAAATTCATTGTGGTACTTTGTTTTGGCTTTCTTTGCATTTTCTCTTTCTATGTTTGAGCTATAATGCCTTGTACTTTTTATTATTTATTTATGCTTAATATTTAGTGCCTTCTAGTTTAAAGAAATCAACCTAACGAGGCTTTATTATAACTGCTAAAGGGTACCATAACAATATGAGCCAGTGGAACCCTGTAGAGGAGGCCCATGAACTTCTTTAACTTCCTAGGAGGTTATCAAACATAGAAACCAGGAACTTCTTTAACTGCCCAGGAGGTTATCAAACACAAAAACCAGGAACTTCTTACAGTAACTTATATCTTCTCAGCAAGGAGGAACTTCCAATTTACAGTTCATGAACTTGCTTCCAGTTCTCAAATAGGCCCTTAGAATATCTCTCTTTCTCTTGGAAAGTTTCTCTCTCTCCTTATGAGCTATGGGGCATGCCCCACTCTCTTGCTCTTGTGGTAAGTCTCTCATCTCTCCCATCTCTCATCTTGTGCTGGGGCTAAGGTTTAGGATGTAGTAAAAAAAAAGCTCTATTTTTCTCAATTAGGTTATCAAGGGAGTTCACCTGTGTTTGAGTTTTGTGATTGAAAAGGGGTTCATGTTCCATTAGTTTGGCTTGGCCTAAACTTGTTTTCTTGGTTGAGATTGAAGCTTGACCATTGATCCCGCATCATCGGAAGGTGGTGACTCGGTGTGGGGTATAAGAAGCCTTGTTGAGGTAATCTCTGGCACTCTCTTTTGTTTCTTGCTTATTTACTTATTGTGTTCTTTATTCCCAAGCGTAGGTCGTGTCTTTTTCTTTGTTAATGAAAGAAAGGTTTTGAATGATATCAAGTTGTGAGATCCTAGATTTATTTTGATTTATTGTATAAAGGACTACTTGTGAGTGATCTAAGTCGTGAAAAAAGAAAGAAAAAGAATTGAAAAAGAAGAAAAAAGAATATATACTCTGACTGGATCACAAGAGTCCTAGCAAATTTTGCAAGATCATTTGCCCAATCATTAGCCTCTCTATACACGTGACGGAATGAAACGGTCATCGACTTAGCTAAGTCCAAAATCTGAATCCAGATAGAATTTAACTCCAATGGCATCTTCTGTCCCTTAGTGCACGACTTTATTACATTCATAGAATCCCCTTCCATTATGCAACAATCTCACAAATTTCTACTTTTAAAAAGCTTCAGGCCGTGAAATAGAGATAAAATTTCTTCATGATTTGCAGTAGCAATACCAGTGGGCCCTGCATAAGTGAATATTGTTCCTCTCCAATCTCTCAAAACCCCTCCTATTCATGCTGGCTCAGGATTGCCTGCTGATTTCCCATCGAAGTTTAATTTGTACCCACCTTGAAGCGATGGAGCCCAAATACTTCGTGGCCTACTTTGCACCCAACCCATCCTGAACAAAATTGCTAAATTAAGCAAGACATCTACATTCAAAATTCTCCACCTTTCTTTTGAAATAGATATCCAGCACCACATTGTATGCTTTAACATGATTAGGCCCTCTATCAAACGGTAAAACATTACCTTCGAAGGTTTGTCTATTATGCTCCATCCGTAGTTCCCACATGACAGCTCCCCTTGCAATCTTCCACAGAGCCCGATCAACTTTGGGTAGATCTGCCTTGTACCTGACCCGGATCCGTTTGTTTTAAGTTTTTTTAGGGTTTTAGTTTTGGACCCGGTTTCTATGCGGCCAAGCCCACATATGTTGAAATGCGGGCCTCTTAATAAATATATTTTTGAGATGGATTTTTGGGCTTGATTTTTAAGGACATGTAATCTCTAACATTGAAATCATGAATATGAAAAAATAAGTAAATTTTAAAAACTAGAAATAATAATTCTAATAAGAAAACATTTGGACCGTAAGTTTCCATTGTTTTTAGATGGAACCCCTACTTGCATCCATCATCTTTAAGATGGATGCTTTACACTTTTTGGACTGCATATGCAGTCATGCGGTCCAGCCCGCATGAAACAGTTTTCCTTTAGTTTTACCCAACATCTCCCTCATCGTTTTACCCAAACCCGTCTCTCTCTCTCTTCCAACGGAGTGGTGCGGTATTGGCTTAGAATGCCTGAGAAAGAAGAGAAGATAGATACTCTAGAGAGAGACGGTAGTGAGAGGAGGAAGATAGATATTAGAGAGAGAAAGAGAGAACGGGTAGTGAGAGAGAGTAAAAATATTAGAGAGAGAAAGGGGTTTTATGAGTAAAAATCTTAGGGTTTCAGTCACATGGAGCCCCAAAATTCCAATACCGATCGTTGCAGCCCCTCTCCCCGAAACCCTAATCGCTTGTCATCTGCTTACCGCCGCCATAAGAGCCAGGTGAGCTTTCATCTTCTTTTCATTGTATTTTTATCTTCTCTTTTTGTTTTCCCTTTTTTGATACCCTTTGTCACTGCTAATAAAAACCGTAATATGTTCCATTTGAACATTCCTCATCAAGCCAAGCTACTTCTTTCACTTTAGTGCGGCCTGTGTGCTGATCTCGTCCCAGTTATTCACATAAATTGTATCTTTGCAGTCTTCAAGTGTCTGTTTCAATATTAGTATTATGCATCTTAATGTATCTGTCTCTGTGCTAGATAAATCCGTTGGATTGGTGTAAAGTAATAAAATGCATAATCAATGACATGCATTATCAAGAATAAATCATTTCCCTAAATTGTTGCTTGTTTGTTGAAGTTTATAATTGATTAAAAGTTTCTATTTATTTTCCAATTTTTCTTTTTCCTTTTCTGGACCTTGGATGCCAGGTATTCTTTTCTGTAAATATGCCTATCTTGGCATGCGGTTTTGCTGGTTCTGTAATTTATTTTATGCTAGACTTCCTGAATGCAAGAATATTTTAGTGGGTGGTTATTAGCTCATTGTCTAGTTTGTAAAACATCATTGGCATAAACTATTACCAGGGCTCAGTTATGTGCAACGGCATGCTTCTCAATTTTTTCTTTTGACCTTATCTTTCTCATATTAATTCTAGAATCTTGCAAGAGAAGAAGATATAGATGTTAAGATTTCGGATATAATCTGAATCTGGCTTAGGAGAACATGGAAAGTTGATTTTATTCTGTCGCTTCTTGGTTAATTTTGAATGAACTTAGATTGTTTTGCTTTTTCTGAGATTCTAAACACACTATGCTTCTGTTTATGGAATTTCACTAGTCTTTAAATTTTTTTCTAAATGAGAATTATCATTTAAGGGGTCAAATCCTTTTACAAAATCATTAAGGGGGTCAAAGCGCACCCAATTAGCTTAAGGGTTTACTCATTAGTTGTCATTTCACTATGGTACCTCTGTACATCTTCTTAAAATATCTAAAAAATTGCCTTTGTTTAGGATTGAGAAACTTGGACAAGCAGGTTCATTTTCAATAAATGTGTCTATCTAAGAGGCCCCAACCAAACGATGGGAGTACTCTTGCTTGTTCACGGTTGGTCAATTTACTGAAATGCTGTTAATTGTTCAGGGTTTTGAATCTTGAACAAGGGTGATTTGGACAATTTTTGATATATTTTTTAAATGTTTAAAAAATGGTTTGCACGACGCCTAGGCGCCCTGGACCAAAATACCGCACGCCCAGACCCAAGCGGCCTTATATGGGCGGATGTACCTGGGTGGGAGCCTAGGGACGTGGGCTTGTTTTTATTTATTTTTTCTTTTTTATAAAGATACCTAAAAGGGAAAAAGGGGTAATTTTGACCCCCAAAAATGTTTAAATAGGTTATGGGGATTATTTTCAACCCCTAAAATTAAAAGAACAATTCCATAATCCTTAATGTCGTAGCTATACCTATTTTTGAGAATCAAAAGTATTTTTTGTGGTTTGAAGAAGCTTCCTAAACTTTTTCACTTATTATGGAATACGGAGAGTTGGAGACTATTAGTAATACATATCCTATTAGACTTTTAAATTTTGTTTGGTTTGAATTTTGACATTTTGAACAAGTTTATTTTCAACGTGCGACATCTCATATGTTTGTATGTAAAAAAAAAAATTACAATAATACAATATTTTCAAATGCAATAAATTACAAAATTGACACAATTACACATACACACACACACACACACACATATATATATATATAGAACTTGTACTACAGGCCGCCCAAGGTTCTGGGCGCCCACCTAGGCGTTGGGCGCCAAGCCGGCCGCTTAGGGGCTGCCTATCGTTTTTTGAAATCTTGTTTTCTTTTTTGAAGAGGTACTAGAGTGCAATGAAAATAAAAAGTAATCCTTATAATGGTAATTGGGATTTTTTGACCCCTTGTTCACTTTGTAAAGTATTTTGACCCCTTAAATGATATTTTTCTTTTTTTAAATTATACTCATGCCCAACTTCAGTCCAAGTATCACAAGGTTTGTCAAAACTCATATCTGATGTGTTGGATTCCTTGAAAGACATGTCTAATGTTATTCTTTTGCGGTAATTAATCTTTAAGATTTGTTCAATGAGACCCCTGTTTCTATAAATTTCTTTGTTCTGTACCTCTATACTTCTTAGAGAGAACCCATGAGCATGAAATTTAAAAAACCATGCAATGCCTCTTCCTCCTCTTGTTTTGGTATTCTCTTTAAGTTTTTAAAATGCAAAACCCATGTAGTGGTAAGGTGGTTCTCCTACTCTAAAGAATAGTTTCAATTCTAAAACATTTGGGATTCCTTAATCTAAAATTTGATGAATACAATCTAAAATTTGATGAATACTGAATCGTAAATTCCTAATTTCAATATGGGATAGCTGGGCTTCGTATTTTGAGTCTCCACTTGGTTCTAGTTCATTGAAGTTTGAAACTAGTGCAGATGGAGTACCTTGTATCTCTTCATCCACATAAACTTCTTGTTGTTACAACCTAGTTTATCATTCAAATTGGACAATTAGGTGTTGGGTGTCATGTACAGTATCTTCTACCGTTTAATATTTGTCTCCCAAAGTACTCTAATATGGAAATTCCTTTGCATCATGTATGGCAATTCATAGGTGAACTGAACTGAGATTCTACTAGCATGGGATCAAAATTTCCTTATTGGCAGACTTTGCTGTCCCTCTTGCCCTCTTTAATAGTTCAAGAGTTCAGAACTTGAGCACCAACTTAATGCTACGTTGTGGGTATTTTGCATAATTAGCACTTTTAAGCATTATATATTGTATTAGTTGCATGTTTTGATCACATACATAATTTCTAATGGCGGTAGATTATATTGTCCCTTTTGGGCTTTTTAACAAGGCACGCATTATCTTGAGCTACCACTTAATACTTCTCTTAATACTTCCTATTCGCCCAAAAAGGACAGCCATGTTATTGTTGTGTTACATGAAGTAATATACTAAACTCAAAGAATGCAAAATTAGAAGTGTTATATCATGATTCAATTTTCTTAATTCTTTATAAAGTTTTAATTCTTTATAATGTTAATTGTTTCATCATCAACCTCTGAGCCTTATCCCTTCGGCTGCACGAATCCTATTTCGTTCAGGATTCATAAAAAAATGTGGCAAAGTTTTACGCTGGCAAAGTTAACATTTCTCAGAAAAAAGTTTCATGCTGCCTGCACTAAACATAACCCTCATTTATCTGTGCTTGGGACTGGCATGACAGCTTGGGAGTAGCCATGGAGGAGTTTTATAAGTTTAATTACCTAATCAGAAAATAAGTTAAATGCTAAATTATCATAGAATGATTGGATATTCTTATATTTTTTAATAAAATATTGAATCTTTTAAAAATTCATTAATTACTAATAATATTATATGACTGCACTACTGCCGAAGGAACCCTAGTTAACCAAATGGAGCTTGGTCTGTAGCACTTATCATTTGATCCCTAGAATTTGGGATTGAGCTCCCAACGTAATGGGTCTAGATTCCTAAATTTTGGGGTGTACAGATGGCAATCCCAAACCTAGGGACCTTCTAGCCTTTCAAATCACTCGCTCCTGATTCGGTCCCACAGCCGGTCCCACTCCCGATCCCACTCCCGATCCCAGTACATGTTTTCTTTCGATGTGCTAGCATTGTGATGTGACTTAGGTGAAGAGCTAGGTCTGATTCTCATTACAAATGCGTAGCTGTTTTTAAATGCTCTACACAAAATTTTGAAAAAATAGATTAAATTTTATGAGACTGTTTGGTTCAGCGAGTTGACTTAGTTTTGGCATGAAGGCAAGGAATTTGAGTTTTTGAACACTCATATTAATAAAAAGGATTCTTTACATGACTTCTTATATGTTGAAGAACAAGGAAGATGAATCATATATACCTGTTAACTCCGAGAATATATCTCTTTTGACCTTTGTCTTATTTTTCATATTTTTCGCTAGAGTATTTTTCACTAGAGTATTTATATAAATATATAAACATGTTTTTCACTAGAGTAAAGGGGAGTTTCCATATTTTTCACTAGAGTATTTTTTGATAACTCACACAATAAGAAATCTGTTTCTCATAGATAATGGAGACATTGCTAGGCATTAAATCCAATATTTGTAAGTCCAAGTGAAGTGGATCCCAAAAACAATCTGAGAATTCAGAATTATCTCAACTATTAACGAAATTTGGAAGATATATTCACCCCATAAACTCACCAGGTAGCAAACAATCCATGTCCACCTTGTAATTTGAAAGGATTCCAAAGAGCACATTCCCCTACGACAAAACAATGTAGAGATCATTGATCCAAGCAAATTAAAAAGATGCCATTTAAAATGTGTTCTATTCGAAACATTCTTCATCAAGCCAAGCTACTCCTTTCACTCTAGCGCAGCCTTGGTACTGGTCTGGCTCATGCTTAGGCAAACTTGAGAAGGAACACCCATGACCACATGACTTCATGGTCATAAGAGCTTGCAATCTGTTAATATATGGCTATCAGCATCACTTGACAAGATGCACACATGCATATAAACACTAGGCTGTTTACCAAAAGGTGGTGAACATCAGGCCCTTAAATCCAGTGCAAATATGGGTTTGTCAACGGTATCTCCAGATCACCATAAGCGGTTCACAAAAGTATTGTGGTTGCAGTTTTGTGATCTTCAAAGTTCCACCCAAATCCTGATCTTATTTAAATTATTATTGGAGAGGTTGTAATGTGTGTTGGAAATTGGTTCGATCAAACTGATTGGTGCCGAGTTGCAGAAACCGTTCAATTGGGTGCTGTTCTCAACCGAAAACTAACACTGTCCTGGTGATTTCTTGGCATTTGTGGGCTTTGCCTGTTTCCATTTTGAAAAATGTTTTCTTGTCATTCTCGTGTTAGCAATTATGTGCCATTCATGAATGGAAGGAAAGATCTCCATGTTGTAACTGGGTGTAGATGATAAGCTTAGGTTCGTTTTCTTGACAAGAGACACTTCATGGAAGGAGAGCAGAACGATGATTCTTCAATAGAGAGCCCAAAAGGGTGTCTAGTCAAGCCATCACTATAAATTTTCATGAGCCAGTGAGCAAGGAGGCATGTACCATTAACTAGTTGGTTCATCTGTAAGGAAAACAAGGGAAAATGATGGGTTCAGAGTCTAGCTGAACAGCATTGATGTTATTTCTGTTATCCAGGGAGCAGGCATGTTTACAGTTTGCATACCTTGTGCATATTTAGTTTGTTGCTTTTTAACAATATAAGAAAATATATTGGTATGCTAGCACTCTCAAATAAAACATTTAAGTGAGCCATTGTTGTTTTTCTATTAGTCCTCTTTTTGTATTCTATGACTGATGGTTATTCTTTATTTTATGAGTTTATTCTTTGTTTATTTTAACACCAAGATCAATATTGATAAATCTTTATTTATTTTAACGCCAAGATCAATATTGCATGTCCAGATTTTTCCTTGACAATTGTGATGTTATTTGCTTGTTTTCCTCAGGTTAGCTGGTTTCTACATGAATACAGTACATTTAGCTTGTTTATCTGTGCTTGATTTGTGTATTCTTTACCTATAATTCTCTTAATTTAGGGTTGATTACTAAATATCTTATAGTCATGAGAACATCCAAACTTGTATTCATTAGTAATAGTAGTTTAGTTCTATTGAAGCATTTATACATCTATTTGGTGATGGGTGCTGGATTAGTATTTGAATGCTTATCGCCGTTTTGGTGTAAATCGATATTTGATTTTTATTCTCTGGTCTTCTATATTCATAAAGGTGCTTTCCAAATGTATACATTGGTTGTTTTTGGGTGGAATTGATATGGCTGTGTTCCCCCTTTTAGGTACAAGTTGCAAAATGGGATGTGCTTTTAATATAATCTATGTGGAGCTAGAGGATGGGTTCATTTTCTCTCCATATATGTGTATTCATGTTTGTATGCACATATCCATATTTATTGGCATACAAAAGCGTGAAGTTTAATTTCATGGAACTTGACTCAACATGGATTGCAGTGGTAACCAAATGATATGGAATCTGTGAGGAATAAACTTATATGCACATAACATATTTGAGCTTTTTTTTCTTCTCCCCCTTCAGAAAACTGCAATCCCAAACTGATTATTCAATCAGCTTGTAATAAAATCTGAGTCCGTATTTTTTGTGTTTATTTGGTGATTTTACAGATTTTTCGCAACAGCCCAATAGATCCGAGCTCAGTTACAAAAAAAATTGAGCTCAGTTACAAACTGATTATTCAAACCGGTTGTAATAAAATCTGAGTTCTTTTTTTTTTTTACATTGGTTGTTTTTGGGTGGCATTGATATGGTTGTGTTCCCCCTTTCAGGCACAAGTCCCAAAATGGGATGTGTCTTTTATATAATCTTTGTGGAGCTAGAGGATGGGTATATTTTCTCTCCATATATGTGTATTCATGTTTGTATGCATATATCCTTATTTATTGGCATCAATGTTTTAAAATGCGGGATGCGGCCCTGATGCGGTGGGGGGCCAATGTGGCGATGCGGCTCGATGCGGCCCGGATGAGGGTGCATCGCGATGATGCGGGCAATAAATGTAAAAAAGTTCAAAAAAGTTTTAAAAAATAAGTTAATGGATAGAAAAAAATATGAAGGTGATATATGTGATAGTAGGTATTTTGGTTTAATGATTAACTTCAAAACTATTAGTTGTCGGAGATTTTGTATCCAGTTATCCACCCATATAAGTATTTCCACAGAGCAAGCATATCACACAGTTTCTATCTTTGGGATTTTTTAGTTTAGCATATTTCCAAGCCGGATCCTTATTATTAGTAGATTGGGAAGAAGACATTGCCCCAAAAATATGTATAATAGTAATATTGTACAAGAATGAAACAAAATTTACCGACTCTGTGAAGTACTGTTCGATTTCTTTAGGACTTCTGAAACACCCGATTTTTTATCACAAATTCACCCTAACATCTCCAAATCAACAATCAAAGGCATCCAATGAACATCCAAGTATCAAACAAACAACCGCCAAATCAAAGATTTCAATGAAAAAAAAAAACCGCCTAAATTTTTTTTTACCTCGATTTGATGCAAAAAAAAGCCACTAAAGTGGCTGAAAATCTTCGTTTAGGGCCCCTAATACCCCCCAAACAGTTTCCCTAACATTTGGATGGTCAAAAGACCATTTTGCCCCTCCCCGAGGGCCAAAACAGAAAAAAATTCGGTGGACACTGTAGCAGTGGGATGCGGCCTATGCAGGATGCGGCTATGTTGAGGCCTGATGCGGCGCATATGCGGCCGCATCTGTGAAAAGCGCATATGAGCCTGTTTCTGATGCGGATGCGAGCACATCGCCAATGATGCGCCCGCATTTTAAAACACTGATTGGCATTTAAAGCGTGAAGTTTCATTTCATGGAACTTGACTCAACATGGATTGCAGTGGTAACCAAATGTTATGGAATCTGTGAGGAATAAACTTCATTCCACTCTATAAAATATATGCACATAACATATTTTGGCGCTTTTTTTTTTATTTATTTATTTTTATTTCAACCTTCAGAAAACTGGACTGGCTACAAACTAGTAATTCAACTGATTGGTCAGAGTTTTTTTGAATATGTTCACTCTAACTATTGGTCAGAGTTAGACTAGCATCCTTGCTGGTTTGACATTTGGTCTGATTTTAATATCATCGAGTGCTACTTTAATAAGAATAGGCAAAATAAATTTGAAAGGTTCCATATAATGTGATCCACACAGTCATCATATTCCCATGACCTCGAGGTTATTACCATCCCATCAATGGGTTGAATGGAATCATATTATATTTTTTAATTTTCCAATTTGAAATATTTGAAGATGGATGTGGTTACCTTGATTATTCTGACCTGTTTTGTTACTACTATATGTATTGTAAGCACTCTGCGAAAAAGACATAGTTGCACATGAAGAGAATATATTCCTGATAATATGCAATTATATGTACCAATGTGACATATGCAGCTGAAACATACATTCGACATGCCTAGACTAAGATAAATTTCTAGAATGGGATAGATGCTATTAGTTTGATGAGTATAAGAATCTATATTTCGATAGTGACGCATGTTGCCATTTTGGAATAAATAATCTCACTAAAAAATATTTGGTCCATGTGGTTGATGTGCTACTTTCAGCGCTCATTTTCTCTTAATCTATGGAAATAAGAACCATATAGTTTTTTCTTTTGACAGGTGACATTGTGAAGTCAGTGTAGAACTAACATGGAAGCAGAGACTCAGCAAAGTGGCGTGGAATCACGTAAACGGCGGATTCTCTTGGCCGCAAGTGGAAGCGTAGCTGCGATCAAATTTGCCAATCTTTGTCACTGTTTCTGTGATTGGGCTGAAGTCAGGGCAGTGGCTACTGAGAATGCTATGCACTTCATTGACACAGCACTGATTCCTAAGCATGTAACTCTCTATACAGATGAGAAGGAATGGCAAGCGTGGAAGAAGCTAGGGGACGAAGTGTGCCATATTGAACTTCGCAAGTGGGCAGATGCTATGGTGATTGCTCCATTGTCAGCAAACACACTTGGCAAGGTAAGTTGTTACTACTCTCTCTCTCGCTCTGTTCTTGATGCAGCCCTTTTTGACATGTTTTTCTGTTTGTTTGCCATTTAATGAAGAGCACTGAAGCTGATTTACTATCCCTTATTATAAAAATAAAGACAAAATGGCTATCATCTGTTTACGACTCCTGCTAAAAGGCTTCTTCTGCCATAATGAACAAGCTTCGAAAATGGGTCCACTTGTTAAATCCCTCTTGAACCTTGAAAGAAGCCATATGTAGTTCCTTCCATTAATTCCAAGTGCTAAACCGTACCTGTATATCCTTGGATGAGCCATAACCATAGTGGCTGGAACCTTGAAAGGAAGTCATGGACCCGATTTGGAACCTTGGTCCCATGATTTCAGCTAGGGATCTTGGATGGAATGCGGATTCCTATATTGTGATCCTCATTCCTAGTGGGTTTGAACTGCGGTTCTCAAGTGTGGATTCAGTGCATATGATGTTTACTCTATTCGGCACTGATTGAAGTTTGTGCTTGATGGTACTGTGAACCCACGCATCATTCGTGATTCCTTAAAACTTAGTACTGTGATTCCTTCCTATTGGAACTGCGCTTCCCTATGACAAGGATCCCTCCCTTGATAAGGGATTCTATTGACAACGATCCTAACCACAAGGAGCTTCTAGCAATCCATGGTTCCACGGACCCGAGGCAAGAACACACCTGCGCCTGACAACTATGGTGATAACTATTTCTCTGCCAAACCCCATACTCTTTTTCAGTACCTCTATACTCAATGCGATGACAATGCTTTAATCCTAATATTTAGACCTTAGTTTTTCCGCCACCATCTTTCTCTATAGCCTAGATCAAAGTTTCCTAGTTTCTTGGCCATTTAGAAGGACCTTGAAGATAACCTTTTTTGGTGAGTTACTTCGGCTACATAAAGTAATAGTTAAATCACTCTAGCGAAGTTAACCGTCTCAGCCCTTTCATCTTTAGTCTTTACCTTTTGTGGGGCTAGGGGATATAAAGTAATAGTTAATCATTTTAGCGAGTTTGAGTTAAACTAAAATTCTTTAATAAATACCTTCTCTCGAGGTCCGGTGATTTCAAGGCAGTGAGATCTTCTGCATGGGGGTGATTGAACCGTACAGAGTTTCAGATTGGGGATCCTTTTCAATAGAGCTGTAGACCTCTGAATGGGCTTTCCATGGAGTACCAATATGCCATGTTTCGCAAGACGAGCGAGGAGTTATGGCTGTTTGAAGGCACCTAAGTCATTATTGAGGTCTAGAGATTTGAAGGCAGTGAGATCTTCTGCATGGGGGTGATTGAAAATGTACAGAGTTTCGGATTGGGGGTATATTTCAACATCTACTTGAAATGCATGAAACCTGCAGTAAGCTACTCCTTTAGGGGTTCCAATGGTTCAGAGCGACTAGAGCTCTCCTTTTTCGTTTTTTTTCTCCTGCTATTGGCAGTGTTACAGGGCTTATTGTTCTTATCATTTGGTTGCTTTGATTGTCCATGTCTGATGTTATTGGTTTGATCATCAAAAGTTATGAGGTCAAAGTTTTGGCGGAAAGCCTGGACCGTTTAACTTGTCATTTAGAGCCACCAATTCTCAGTGCACAAACCAGTGGCCTGGTAATAATAATGTCCTGGCCCTAACCATGACAAATTCTTTCTGCTCTCTTTGGAAGTGAATGACTATAAAATTATGATACTGTATAATTCCTCCTGAGTGTTGCCATGCTTTGTTGTTTCTCTGAGCTATTGCTAGTGTTACCTTTATTTGAAAATACTTGAACCCATTTGTAGGCCTCTCCATTGGTAGAGAGTTCAACCATTCTTGAAGAACCCATGTGTGTTTTTGTGCATGTGTGAGAGAGAGAGAAGTCAGCTCAAGACGGTCTGTTTCAGTGCAATATGCCCTATGAGTGTACCCATTCGATCTCGGAATTCTGAGCTGGCCATTATTCCATTGTTAAAACTTGTTAATCATTTCCATTTTATATTATTTTAGCTTATCAATTTGGTGTTATTTGAGAAGTTTATCCACAAAAGGGACCAAAACATGTTTTCAATCTGGGAATTCGTGTCGCACTCTAGATTTCAATGGGACTCTGTGACAACTTGCTGACTTGTGTGGTGAGAGCATGGGACTACGATACGAAGCCTCTCTTTGTGGCTCCTGCCATGAACACTTTAATGTGGAGCAACTCTTTCACTAAAGACCAGATCAACTCAATAACTAACCTTGGAGTCAAGGTTATCGAGCCTGTTTCGAAGAGACTGGCCTGTGGGGATCAAGGGAAAGGCGCAATGGCTGAGCCTTGCGACATCAATAACGAGGTGCATCTCGCCCTTGATGCTCAAGCTCTCAATGTCACTGGTTAGGCTTCCCTTTGGAGACATACTTCAATGTGCTCTATGCCATGGTGACAATTTTGGCTACTCTCTCTCT